>APFE030418592.1:113142-159456 GCA_000404065.3 Pinus taeda
ACCATGTGCCATTTTTGTTTTATTAATACTAATATTAGGGTTAATAATGTTTTTTTGCATGTATTAATAACAATCTAGTCCATGGTATTTGTCCCATAGTATTTTGCCCATAGGTTTCACATAAATATAACGCATTTTTTGAGTGTTTGTAAATATAAGGTGACTTATGGAGTAAATATAAAAAAAAAAAATGTTTTATTTGTTTACCATACCTCTCGCTTATTTATATTTTTATTAATTTACCATACCTCTTTTACAAATATGGTATTTGGCCCATAGGATTCACTTAAATAAAAACTCTTTCTTGAGCCTTCATAAATAGAACGAGGGTTATGGACTAAATATAAAAAGAGGTTTTATTTATTTACCATGTGTCTAGTTTATTTATATTTTTATTTATTTACCATACCTTTTTATAAGTATGGTATTTGGGCCTTTGGCCCATAGGGTTCACTTAAATAAAACCTATTCTTGAAAATGGGCGGATGGATTCACTTAAACAAAACCTATTCTTGAAAATGGGCGAATGGAAGGTTGTAACTCCTAATTTCAAGGGCTAAATTTACCTTTTTTACCCTCTCCCTTAAACTAAGGTGGGCTATTTGAGGTGATTTGTAAAAATGTACTATGATACAACATATTCGCCCACTAAAAATTTAAAACCCCTTAATTTCGCCAAAGGGCGAACATTCGCCCCTAAAATTTTCTATGCTGGGTATATAATAGGGTCATGGGAGCCTCTTAAGAAATATACCATTTTCTGATACCATCACATCTTATCCTGTGCTCAAAACATACTTCCATTTGTATCGGGTTATTTGTAGTTTCTCTCTTTGTAAGATTGTAGGAGATTTCTAGAGATAATAGAAGACAACATTCATGTGGACGTAGTTCAATTGGGTAAACCACGTATATCTATTGTATTATTTTTCCTTGTTCTCTTTTTGTTCTTATTTATATGTTGATATATTGTTGGTTTCATAGATAGATATCTAGTTTAGTAAATCTAATATTAAAACCAATCCAAATTATTGTCATAATTTTATCTGTCACCTATGACAAGGTGATTATTCTATAGTATTTTACTGTAAGCTTGTGCTCATTTCCACTCCCAACATATGAATTGTGCTAGAAATCAAGATATTTGAACCATAAATATTTTCAAACATATGGAGGGAAACATAAACTAAGAATACCTTGGAATGTGAAAATTAAGCTGATGATATACTTCTTGAGAATGAATCAATTATGTGTGACTTGTATCTATTAGTAGTATTACCTTGAAAATATTGATTGCATATTGGTACACCGTTTGTGATTTTTCTCAACCCTGTCTAGTTCTTGTTGCCTGCATTTTGGAATAAGGGGCCACAGGGGCATTATTTTTTTCCTTTATACTCTATAGAATTTGATTATGCTTGGATGTTAGGAGAGTTTTAAGGGGAGGCATCCTGTCTCCTACAAGAGTTGTATGGTCTAGCCTTTTCAACCCTAGGTAGACTCCAATGGATATTATCGAATCATTTGTCGGTCCTCTCAAAGTGGTGGATGATGACATAGTTAGCCCCTCTAGTTCATCTTCAAGCATTGATGCACATGTGTGATGGTGCTGATATCTTATCTAGGTTTCCTACTTTAGTATTTATCTACCATTGGGAAATTGGTGTACACACTTATGTCTTATAGCTTTCATTATGCTTACAATATTTTCCTTTTAAGGTTGATCTCTTGTCTAGATTTTCAACTTTAGTCTTTAAAAACACTTGGGATATTTGTGTATATACTTAGGTATTATAGACTTCATTGTGCTTACAATGTTTGCTTTGTAAACATTTATTTAATGTTTAGCTACTTTTTTAGTCGTTAGGTATTTTTACCCTGTTATTTACCCACTGAACTACCTTGATCATTCAAGGACATTCATTTCTTTCTCTTTCTTCCCTTTAATGACGATGATCCATTTATTTTTGTTTTTTGATTCTGTGAGGTTCAAGTGACATCAGAGATCTAATTCCCGGTGTATGAGTAGTTCCATGTTTTCTTTAGTTGATAAATGGAGGTTGCTTCATTCAAGCTTGGAGGATGTGTAACCCTAATGCTGACAAAGGAAATCAATTGATTATTGGGGAAATTGCATTCTTATGACTTCTGTTTCAGCTAATATATGTCAAGCATGCATAGGGATGATATATCATGATGATTTTCAATGCATTAATTAATTAGTGGGAATAGATTTTCAACATATTAACATTAATGTAAAACTTTTTGTAATATGCTAAGACAATACTGACCTAGGGTTTTACTGTAGCAACAATCCTTCCTTTCCAATTGCTGTTTTTTTTCAAATAAATTACCAAAAAATTTAATTTCTTCCCCAAACAATGTAATATATTTGGAAGAATATAATGATACACAAGTTCAACAATAATACATGGAGTTTAGTTATGGAAACATACCTAAACCTACTCCCCCTATTAGAGGGGGGATGAAAAGGAATTTCCCATAAAAGGGAAATGTCCCCTTATGTGTTTCCCCAAAACGAGAATGTGAGGAAAAGTTGTTGAATGGAAATCAATTGAGTGTCTAGATTGAGTGATCATGGCTCTCATAACATTGTATGAAGCATCAGCCTCTTGTTTAAATCGATGATGTAAATTATGAGAAGTGTTTTTTTTAACGAAACAATATATGTATTGTATCAAAAGGTTGTGTCGAAGCAGACAGAAACACATACATATTTTCTTATAAAAAGTTTTGCAATTTGAAAAACATTGCAGACTTCTACTATATCCTCTTCCTGTTCCTCATTGTCATTATCACTACAATTGCAGGTTTTCTTAGAGGTAGCCTTTTTAACAAAAATACCCAAGATAAATAATATTCAAAAGACATGAAACATGTCAAGGATTTTCATTGTCCTGAGTTTCCCATCCCTTATTGTGTAAATAATGAAAAGTTAGAACTAGAGCTATAGAATGATTGTTCTTCATCCATTCAAAATATTGTTTTTGTGTTGTTTTCCATATTTCTACCTTCCTTTATTAATTGATTCATCACCCAAGAAATTTTGTTGAAACTTAACATATATCTTTGAGTAAAATTTGTTAAGCTAAAGGAAATCCTTAGCTCACAAATGTCTTAGTAATCATTTTCTTTTGGGGTGTGCCTGGGAGTTTCCCACAAAAGGGAAATGTTCGATATGTTTTTGAAAGAAAATGAAAATGAAAGATATGACACAGTGCAAGAATGCAAGGCAAGAGTTGGGAACAAAAAGAGGTTCTTTGCTTGAGGTGATTAAAAGAACCAAAGAATTTTTTGAAGAAAAGGAAGAGAAATTTGTGTCAATCCAAGAGAAGATGTAGATAAATTTGCAAGGAACTAGAGACCTAATTTCCAGTGTAAAAGAAGTTGCTATAAACTCAATGAGAAGACTCGAGGAGGAGTTTGAGACTATTAATATAGAAATTGGTAGCTTAAAGTTGGATCTTTCACATGCCCTAAACACACTGAATTCATGGTTTGAAGAGCTAATCTCCATTATCGCTAAAAAGTGTAGTGTTGTGTTGGTTTCTCATGCTTGCCAATGTTATCACCAAAAATTGGTCATCTAACCATATCTAACTAGATCAATCGAAATACACCATGTAAGACCAAATTTACCATAGTAAAATTTCTTTCACCATAAGAAATTAATTGATAAACCACATTTATTAAGTTATTTTGGGTCAAACCCATGAGGAATAAGTAAATAAATAATTATTTATTTAATTTTACTGTAGGAATAATTAATTAAACCATTGTTTAACTAATATTCCTTGTCATATTTGACCCAATCATGAGAAATAATTAGATAAATCACTATTTTTCTTATTTTTCTAGATGAATACTTAATTAATCATTATTTAGTTTTTATTTCATGTTAAATTTGACAAAATCACCTAGGAATAATTAAACAAACCATTATTTGTTTATTATTCTTTAACTATATTTTCGAAATGATAAATAACTCATTTATTTATTTATTATTTCTAAATAAAAGTACGTGACCAATTAAATACTTTTTCCCTCTAGCAAAATATAATAAAATATTTGAAATGGTTAGGTCTAGAATTTGGTTAATAATGTTTTATTACTTTCCATTATTCGAGAATAACCTAATATTTTGTTATAAAATGAAGGGTTTTACATTCGTTCTTCACTTTCGATTATTTTCATTGTTGCACTCACTATTGCAACTCTGATTATTATCACTGTACTTTCCATTTCTTTTCATTCTTGAGTTCCCATTTGAGCTATACACACATTTTGCTGGGATTTTACACTGTGGAGAGGAGATACTCTACCAAGCTGAAGCATTGAGGACAACCAAGAACCCATCCCATTTGAGGGGGACTGGTAACATTTTACCTATTCCTTTTACGAGATGTTACATAATAAAATTACAATTTCATATTCTTGTCTTGTCCATTGGTCATTTTGGAGTTATTATTTGTTATAGTTCTTATTTCTTTCTACTATATAACTACTTTTCTTACCTAGATCTGAAATTTTCATGTTTTGTTTCTTATGTCTATTGTAGATCTAAAGATTTCTACAACTATTTCTATTGTTAGGGTTTTTTCATCGTCCACAACTTAATGCGTGCTCTTTTCATACACTCTCGATAAGAATAAACTATATCAGCCAAGTAGAGGCAATATCAGGAAAGTTGCAGTCACTGCATACAAAGATTGATACTCTTAATGCAAAATTATGTGAATCCAACAGAAGCATATCTTAGCTGGAGGAGAATAACATGATCTCAAGAGGAGAAGTTGATAGGTCTTGTAGTTTTGGCACCAAATCAAAAGTTCAAATTAAGACCAGTTTAGGAAAAAATAATGAGAAAGAAACGAAACTAGAAAGCCTTATGGTTCAATTAAACCAGTTGGAGAAGAAATTTTTCAATTTGGAAGGGTGGGAGGATCTGATGATGAGATGGTTGGATGCTAAAGACTTTTATTTTTCTACCCTCATCTCAAGGATGGAAGAGAAAGAAAATAATGAATTGGAAGGTTCTAGTAAGATTGAAATAATGCAAAGTGAAAAGGGGGAATTACATCTTCAACTCAATAAGTCTTGTAAGAAAATTGGGCAAATGTAGAGACAAAAAGAAGAATTAAGTTTTCAACTAGAGCAATCTTGCAATCTAATTACACTTATGGATGATCAACAAGAATAAAAATGTAAAGAGATTGATTTACTTCACGTGTAGCTTCATGAATCTAACACAAGGGCTAGTGATTTAGAGAAGTATAACATGGATATAAAAAATGAGATTGAAGAGTATAAAATGGATATAGTTGAGTTGAAAATGGAATTTAATGATGGTGACCCAGAAAGAAATTTTGAAGTAGTCACAGGAAGAGAAATCTTGGGTGGAAAGATATAAACATTGAAAATGGAGTTGTCTCATTTGAAGATCAAGGAAACTCTAAGCAAAGCAATGATAGAGAAGGTATTTTAAGTTACAATTTTGCATCAAGACGTAGACCAACATACTAGTGTGCATAGATCTCTTCAAGAAACTCTTCGATAGGTTGATGATTTTGAAAGAGAGAATCATGGGCTCTCTCTTAAGCTAAAACAAACTTTTGAAAATATTATACATTTGGAAGGAGAAAAGTTGACTCTTGTACAAGAGGAATCTAGACTTCAATAACAATTAAGTTTATTAATCCTTGAGCTTGATCATAGTTGTGAAAGATCTACTTATTTCGAGAAGTTTTCTGCTAATGCTAATGAAAAGCTGAAAAATATGCATGAAGAGATTGAAGTCCTCCATAGGTAGTTAGAGGAAAAATACAATGATGCAATGTGATTGGAACATAAAATAAAGAGTTACAATAAAAATTAATCACATTGGAGTTATATTTTAGTGCACTACAATTTGATATTGATATGAAAAACAAAGATTTGATTCAGGCTAAATTTGCCCATTCCAAAATTTTAGAGGAGATTGCACAAAATCAAAAAAATAACGAGGACTTGTGATCTATATTTAAACAAGAACACAACAAATTACAGTATAACCATAAATACAAAGATGCAGTAGAAATAACACTTCATTTCTTTAATATCAAACACTAAAATACGCTTACAGACAGAATGGAAATAAGACTAGCTTAGGCGATGGTAGCTTATCTTTGAGAAGAGATGTGGTGGCTACATGCCTTTGAACTGTGTTTTAATGAGGCTCAAAGACTTATTTATTATTGAGAAACAATGAAAACCCTAAACATCCAAAATCTAACCCTAGGAGATGAAGCGCCAAACTATGGGCCCTGTTTGGGTAAATTGGTACATCAAATTCCCGTGGTCGTAACTTTGGCATAAGATCTCTATTTGATGTGCACAGTACCTCATTAGAAATATCTATCCAAGGACGACAAGTTTTGAGTGAGAAACATCAATCTATAATACATCTTGCTCCTATTTTTTCAAAAAATCATCGTTTATGGCCTCAAAAGGGCTCTGAAAGTTTAGGACCCAAAAAATTACCAAAAATAGTAAATTGTGCTACAAATAAGGAAACTAAAAAACCGAAAGAAACAATGGTGTGGGTCCAACTAGAATAGGTGAGTGGCCACCAATATCCACCTAGATCATTCCTCCCCCCTTAGGAAGCAATGGTCCCCATTGCATTGAATTCCTCCATGAGATGAGGAAACTTCTGCTGAACTTGGTCCCTGGTGAGCCATTTGCCCTAGTGAAGGAGTTGGCCTTCTTTGACAACTTAATATAGTTCAATCCTTTGTTGTTGAGTGTTTCTAATCTACGTGTCCATGATATGATAAATTGTGGCTTGTTCCACGCAATCTGGATTTAACTCTATAGGTGTGATTTGTTTCACAATGTCTAGTGTGTCTAGCAATGGTGGGAAGTATGGTCGAAGGTGATCCACATTGAACACTCGGCGCAAGCCAAGTAATGGGGAAATGTTGAGCTCAAATTCATTGTCTCCCATATCCTTGGTAATGGTGTAAGGACCATATCAGAGTGGTTTGAGTTTCTGATAAGCTCTAGTAAAGCATTACTTTCGCAAATGCAACCAGACTTTGTCACCCACATGAAACTTGTGTGGCACTTGATGTTGATCATGTCACTGCTTGTACTTGGAATTTGATTTCTCCAGAATTTCGTGGACCTATTGAATGATATGTCAGATTTGCTCAATGAAGTTGTTTGCCTTATCAGTTTCAAACTAGACATGAGCTAAATCTGTCTGAGTAGCTGCAGATGGCATGGTAACATCAATGGGACATAGTTGATGGAATCCCAAGTTGACCTGAAAAGGGTTGTTGCCAGTTGAGCTGTCGAGAGATCAATTATAGCTGTGCTAGACATATGGGAGGCTCTCATCCCATGTGCGTGGGTGCTTCTATTTATACATGCGCAAAATGTGTACGATCATCTTGTTGACGACCTCTATCTGGCCATCACTTTGGGGATGGAAAGTTGTGGACCTAGTGAGGTTGGTGTCCCACATCAACAAGAGACTAGACCAAAATTTACTGAGGAACCTGTTGTCTCGATCTGAGATGATAGACTGTGGGATCCCAAAGTGTACCCACAATCCTTCAAAGAAGAGTTTAGCAGTGGCTTCCTGTGTGATATTCTTCTTGCAAGCCGCCATAATGGCCATCTTCGACAATCTGTCGATGACCACAAAAGAACAATCATTGCCATGCCTAGTAGAAGGAAGGCCTGACATATAATCCATGGAGATGGATTCCCGAGGTTGACTAGGGGTAGGCAGCAGAATATAGAGTCCTTGCTTCTTCATGGTCAGTTTGGTAATGGTGTAGGCAGTGCAAGATGTGATGTACTCCCAGACATCTTGTCAAAGATTCAGCCAATAGAAATAATTTTGCAGTACTGCCACCATTTTCTCGACCCCGAAATGCCCAGTGGCTCGAATGTAGTGTGCTTTCCAAATCATCTTAGCATGCTCGCTTGAAGGAACACAAAGGTGTCGTAGGTGGCATAATAGGGCATCTTGAATGTGAAAACATAGAACTGGCTGACCCTCCAAGAGCATCTAGTATGTGTGGCCGAATTCCAGGTCACTTTTGTAGAGAAGTGGCCAATCATAAGTTTCGTGCCCACAAGAGTTGAGCACGGTGGTTAACACCATGATCGGTGGTCGGCTGAGGCAATCTGCAACATTATTGGTGCTTCCCTTCTTATACTTGATATTCAAATGGAACTGTTGCAGGTATGTGGACCACTTCTAATGGTCATCATTCTGCAACTTCCCTTGCATTTGTATGACCTATAGGGGATGGTGGTTTGTGTGGATGACCGTTTCCTTCCCCAGAATGTAATGCTTCCATTTTCGGCATGACTGCATAATGGAATACACCTCTTTGTCATAAGTAGGATATTTCTGGACTATGTGTGAAAATTTCTCACTATGATATGCCACTGGATGCCCCTATTGAGTAAGGACTGCCGTAATAGCATAGTTAGAGGCATCTATCTCGATCTCAAATGGTTGTTGCAAGTCAGGTAATGTGAGCACTTGTGCAGAGTAGAGGCAATGTTTCAACTCTTTGATTGCCATCTATTGAGATTCAAACCAAAATATTCTTTCTTTTCATCCTCCCTTGGTGATTTGACTCAAGGGCCAATTGATATGAGAGAATCCCAACACGAACCTGTGGTAGAAATTGGCAAGACCTAGAAAGCTACGGAACTCTGTCAGAGAGGTTGGAGCTTGGCAATCCCGAATTACTTAGATCTTGGATGGATCCACATGCACCCCCCGTTCATCATTAATGTATCTTGGATACTAAACCTAGGTCATGCCAAAAGTGCATTTCTCCGAATTGGCACATAGCTTGTGTTGCCACCGTGTTTGGAGAACTTGTCAAATGTGGTGGAGGTGCTCTTCCCAACTCTGACTGAAGATCAAGATGTCATCCAAGTATACCACTACAAATGAGTTGTTGAATGGCCACAATATGTCATCCATCAACCTCATGAAGGTTTTAGGAGCATTCGTCAAACCGAAAGGCATAACCAACCATTCGAAAAGTCCCTCCTTGGCATTTAAGGTAGTCTTCCACACATCGGAGGGTTCAATTGGTACCTAGTTATATCCTGATTTCAATTCGATCTTCCTGAAATATTTTCCCCCCTTTAGTTGGTCCAGAAGGTCATCACTCCATGTAATTGCGTACCTATTCCAGATAGTGATCTTGTTCAGTTCCCTATAGTAAATATAGAGTCTCCAAGTCCCATCCTTCTTTTGTACCAACACGATCGGGCTCCTACAGGGCGATGAACTCGGCTAGATGTGACCTTTCTATAGCAAATCTTGAATCTAGCTCTTGATTGCATCATTCTCCATAATGGAGCACCGATAGATTGGTCCATTTTACAGTGGTGCACTTGGGGTCAGATCGATGGAGTTCTTGACCTGATAGTGCAGAGGCACCCCTGCGAAGGAGGTGAATATGTCATCCTCCTCCTCCACGACCTTGTCCATTTGTCATTGTCGTATGGAGGGGCCATGCCTAAATGTCATGGCCACCGTCTTCTTCTTTCCCTGAGGTTGTATCATCAGGAAAACAAATTTCCTAGTTTTGGAAAAGAGCTTACTGAATTTTTTTGTAGTAACCAAAGAGATGGTGGTAGGCGGTGCTACCTTCAGTATCCTGTACAACTTATTTCCCAAAGTAACAATAACAACATGAGGTCTTGAATCATACAAAACATGTCACTTTGATAAGTATGGCTGGCCTAATAGTACATCACAAACATCAAGGGGATAAAAGTCACATAATACCCCATCCATAAAGGGCTTGATACTATATGGAAGGCGCCACTACTGGATCACATGAAGATCTCATCCTTGGTGAAGCCACCTAATGGTGTATGGTTGTGGATTTCTATGGTTGGTAAGCCCAGTTGCTTCATGAGCTTTGTCGAAATGAGGTTCTTTTGGCTCCCACTGTCAACAATGAACTGTAGCGGGGAACCCTTTACCCACATATGGGAGTGGAAGAGGCGCTCCTCCTCCTCTGGATCTTCGGGTTCCTCCTTCTCGATCTTCATGGTGGCAACAGTGATGTTGGGCTCCGCATCAATAATATGCTTCCGTTTGTCATTCCAAAGCCTTTAGCGAGGCCACGAGTGACTACTTGGACCAACACTCACTTGTGTTGTGAGTGGATCTCTTATGGAACTCATGCCACATTCTCGTGTCCTTCTTCGGCTTTACAATGTTGCTCTTTTCTTGTGGCTTTTGTGGATTGTCCTAGGCCACCCTACCTTGGCTTTGTCCCTTTTCTATGGTTTGGGGGCACCTTTCCCTTGCTTCGGATTCATAGATACAAAGCCTCACTTCTTCTGTTTAAGATTTTTCTCGATCTTGACAACATATCAGTATGCCGTGTTGAGTGAGGAGATGTTCAAGAAGTCCATCTCATTTTGGATGTACCTGTGTAGGTAGTTGCAGTACTTGAGAACCAAATGCTTCTTAGAATCCTTGATACTCAACTTTGTGTGAAGGGTATAAAAAACATTGGTAAACTCTGGCACATCTTGGTCCCTTCCTTGTTGCAACGTTTTCTGCTTGATGTATTTATCCTCATACCTCCGAAAAGGGTAGTACTACTCCTTGATGGCATCCCGAAACAAGTTCCAAGTGGGTGTGGCTGAAAATAGTGAGTTCGTACTTTCATTCTTATTCTCACAGTAGATTTCCCACTAGTCCTTGATGTGGGGGGCTGCTTTGAGAGGTGCAAAAGTGATATTTTCTTGGCTGGAAAAATCATGAACTGAAAAATATCCTTCTAGCAGATTTAATTATTTTATCTACAGTGTTTGCATATATCTCACCCTCAAATATGGGAATGTCAAAGTTAACTTGTACCCTAAAGGGTGTGGGGCTCCGAGAGTAGCTGCTGGAAGTAGATGTGTCACCCTTCAGTGGCCGCTGCAGGATTTGGGAAAATTTGTCTATCATCGCATTCCTTTGTTGGTTGAAGGCTTATTCAAGCAATATTTTGATAGGATCTCCTTCCCCCACGTCTTTCTTTTCAGCCGCCATGGGAGGCCGTCAGGATTTGCGAGGTTGGTCTTGCAAAGGTTCGACCAATTTAAGCCCTAACTCCTTATATCTCAACCTCGTTGGGGACATGTAATGAAAAATAGAGAAAGAGTAGACTAATCTGATACCACTAATCTAGGTTTAAACAAGAACACAAAAAATTATAGATATAACCATAAATACAAACATGCAGTAGAAATAACTCTTAATTTTTGTTGGGAACAAGTCCCCTAGGGTGGATTTTGGGGTTAAAAGACAAAGTTTCAGGGCTAAAGGCCCAAGTTTTATGTAAAGCATGTAAAGTATCCACGTTTTGTGGTTGCAGAGCGCAAAGATGCAAACAGTGAAAAAGGGTTTCTCCCCTTAGTTTAGATAGTTTCTGTCGGCTTGATGAGATCCACCCTTTATCTGCGGGCCATGGGAATGTATAAAAGGGAAAGTATTAGAGAGTCTAAGGCAGTTCATAAGTTTTGGTAGATTTCTAAGTAAGTGTTTCGCTCTATGGGAGCTAAGAGCGAAGAGTCTTAGCATAGGAAGAGGCTCTGCATCTAAGAGCACAAAGGCTTAGGGTAGAAGTCTCTAGCTGAGTGTGCGGACCCTTGCAGCTATGTGTGCAGGGTAGTTAGAGTCTGTACTAGAAATCTGGATTATCAATAAAGAGAAGTATTATGGAATTACCCATGTATTTTACTTCTGTTAATTGCATGCAATTATGTTATGTTGAAAACTAGGGTTATGTTTTAATGTTATTCTGATGTGTGCATCTATATGTTTCTCTTTGTTATATGAATGCAAGAAAAGATATATGTTTATGCAAATATAATCATAATTACTTGTTACGACTGTATCAAACTAAGATAATATAAATCAATATAGAAGTAAGAGTAATTACAGAGGTGTGTAAGCACTTGAATTGGCTATTTAGGGTCCGTGAAGGACGATCAGACTGCGAGAAGGCAGAGTGAATGTATAAAGTCAACATCACAACCATCTCAGGGTGAAAAAACTTGGTTAATGCATCCCCCCATACTGCTTCGGGTGAAATTTCAGTCCACGCTCCATGGATTGATGCCGAAAGGTCCAATAGTGTAGGGATTTGCTTGGCTGCTTAATGCTAAACTTGGGTCAAGGCCCATCAAGCCAACAAATGTTTTTGTTGCTGGGACTGAGATCTGCATAAGGAGATGTGTGATGTCACATCATAAGAATCCAACTAAGAAAGAGATCGAAGACTAGTTGGATAGAAAGGTCCATGAATTCACGGTGCAAGAAAACTAGAATCCGTGATTGATGAAAGAACAATGGTTGGATAGATACCTGTACACAAAAATACATGAGATCTTCTGATGTTCCTTCCCGGTTGAATTATACAAGTGGATCGCAAAGTTGGCAGATGACCAAGGGATGTGGAGGCTTGATGGTCTGATTTTATGGACCCTAGAGTTAATGCAGAGATTGGAACCCCTTGAAGATAAGATCATGTGCGTTGTCGATCATTGGCTCAATCGTATCATAGGATGATTTGTGAAAGAGTTCATAGTCAATACCTCATTCAGTTATAGTGAAGCAGAGTGCCACTTCTTCAAGGGGCCACGAGGTAAGTATTTAAGGTCTTTAAATACTTGGATTAAGATGTTATTGTGGGAAAAGTGGGTTATGCAGCTACATTGATGTTTGGGGCTACGCGAAGTGGAAATATTTTCAGGGACAGAAGAAGAAAAGGCCCTGAATATAGCACACTAATTGAACCTCCTCTAAGTGACAATGAGGGGGAAGTACAAGATTCTCCACAGAGCACTATTCAGTTAATAAGACAGGGGTTTCCATGAATACCTCATCCACCCACACTACCTCCATCTTCACCTCCACCACTTGCACCATCACCCACACCACCTCCACCTCCACCACCGTTCAATCTGGAAAACTTCGTAAAGGTGCCTGTGTTCAAGTGCATGGGAAATGAAGATACAAACCAGTTTTGGTTCGTCGCAAAGGCTATATGGGAAGCTCGGGGTATAAAAAATGATCAAATGAATAAATCAACGTTGGTTAGTGCTCTGCAGGACCGTGCACTAACGTGGTACATTAAGTACTGCCTTAATAATCTGATGTCCTCGTTGGTAGATATCTAGACTACGCTAAATAAGGAATTTAGTAGACCTAATTCTGAGGCTCAATCAATTGTGGGATTCAAAGAGATCATGATGATGCCTGGTGAGACACCCTAGGATTTGGACGAGAGATTGAAGTGTACAATCTGCGAAGCTAACATGAATCTAACTGATGGGAAGCATCGCGAATGGTTTGTGGCCTCGCTCCTGCCTCATCTAAGGGTTGCACTATCACAACAGAAGATTGGGACCCAGGTGGAAGCTCTGGAAATCACGATAGGATTTCACAAGACACCAATGCAATATGATAATCTAGGGGTTCAACAAATTCATGCACAGTTGCAGAACCTTTTCCTAGAAATGCAGATTTCGAAGAAAGATAGAACAACTCGACCCGAGTTGCGCAAAGATGTTTGGTGCCTAAAGTGCAAAATCCAGGGGCATGACAAAGATCACTATCCAGATTTCACAAATTATGTTGTAGCACGGGAACTAATGCCTCTGAGATCGGAAGCTGTAGCAGGGCCAAGTACAGTGCCTGCACTATGGTGTGCTATATGTCAGGTAGCTAGAAAACATGTGACAGATAATTTCCATTTGCTACAGAAATTCATACAAACACCACAACAACTCTTCTACAACTTTTGTCAATCAATGGGTCATGATGAGCGCAATTGTTGTAGTTACGAATCAATGATGGATAGAACACTTGCATATAGGGTGTAGGAAGAAGCGCGCCCCCCAGAAAAAGTTGTTGGAGCAGCACGAGGTGAGTATCAGGGCACGAACGAGGCCAAGGTGGAGGAGGACCTGTTGGAGGTTGAGGGAAGGTTATTTGTTACAACTATGGGGGACCAAAAAACTATGTGTGAGACTACTCTAATCCAATGTGGTTGTCATGCTGCTATTGTACTCAATTTGACCATGCGATGGAGGATTGTCCTATATTGTTAGCCAAGATACAAAATAAGGGGGTGCAGCCTTAGCAACTGACTCATAATTTGTAGATGATGAGGGTTGAGCCTCGCGAGGAAGACCCTAAGGTAAATATTGTGCTGCGCAGTGGAGCAACAACTAGTGAAGATAAGGGGAAGAAGCCTGAAGTAGGTGAGTGGGTCCATAAAACACCAAAAAAGGAGACCGGGTTTGATCTAGAATGAGTGAAAGAAACATTTATGGAAGTGAAGAAAATCTTCGCCAAGGCCTCTACCTCAGGGAGTCAGGAGAAGCCAGTTGAAGAAATGGACCTGTCCATGATTACCATGTTTTTGGAGACCTGCATGAAACTGCTACGTGATAGAAAAGCTATGAAGGGACTGCAAAAGCTAATCAATAGGTGCACTAGGAAGGAAAATGCTACTGGAAGACTGTGTACAGTTAGAAATATTCGTAAGCATAAGGCAAGAATTGGATGTGAAATGAGACTCACCGCGCAGATAGGAGAATACAAAATGGACCTAGGATCTTATTCGAACTTTTTGATGAAATAGACATGGGAGATAATGGGGAGATTTGCACTACAATGATCTCTAATTCAATTAAGGATGGTGAATCCTCAGAAAATCATCCCAATGGGAAGGTTGCAGGGGGTAACAGTTGATATTGAAAGCACAAGCACGCTAGCTGATTTTGAAGTGATAGAAATTGTGGATGACATCAATCCCTACCCTGCGCTCCTTGGGATCAATTGGGCCACTGACATGAATGGGTTAATCAACCCAAAGAAGTAGAAGATGATATTTGAGAAGAAATCACCCCGTGTAGTAGTGCCACTAGACCTTGCAGAAGGGTTGCGCTATACTGAATCGGTCCGTGATTATGAAAGTGATGACAACTTGGACTAGATTTACAAGATAATGGCATGAGATAATGATTGGGTGAATCTGACAGTAGATGGATGTATTGCATGGGACCACAAAAGTTCCTTCACATCAGATTCAGACGAAGAACTGGAGCACTGGCAGAATCGACTGCATGAAATAACTACACTGCGTTATAATATGATGACCAAGTAGTTGCATTGTGTATTATCAGAGGTAAGAAATCTACCTTGCTATGATGGTTTAACTGATGTTGATCACTTTTTGGATGCATTTGAGAGAGCCAGAGAAGCATCACTTTTAGGTCTTGGACTAGGCACTGCATCCTATGCCGACGCGATGGTGGGGCACACACAAGGACATTTTTTATGATTGGCGCGTATACAAAAAATTGATGAGAGTGCGGTTTGGCCACCCATAAGTGCGGCTAACAAAAAAATATGATGGGAGAAATGATCCTCATGAGCATTTGGCCAAATGGATTGAAGTGTATGGAGCAAAGCCTTAGCTGGAGTGGGTACATATGTTTTTTCATACTTTTAATGTTATATTGATGAATTGGTATTTGGAGATGGAACTCTGCCATGGCACTAAAGAGTGGGATGTTTTACGCCAAGGATTTTTGATGAGGTTCAGATTTGAGGATGGGTTTGAATGTATCAATGAAGCATTGTAGGAGGTTAAGACAACAATCTTCAGGATACCACAAGATCCCCTAGATTTGATTCAACATGAGTGGACTACCCAGCTAAGCCACGCGTTGGAGTGCTACAATGTAACAGCGGAAGAAGAAGACGAAGACCCAAGGAAAATTAATATTCTAGAGAATGAAGGTCACTGCGAAGTTGAGGGACCATAGTTAGAAAACCCAGACATAACTGAGCCACTCAAAACTAGACAGTTTAACATTAGCATGGAGGCAGAGCCGAAGTTTACAAAGATTGGGGACTACTGGGACGACGCGATAGTAGATAAGGTCACATAACTACTCTGCGAATATTAGGATATGTTCCCCATGAAGTTTTCAGATGTAAAAGGGATAGTAGGGGACTTAGGTTTCATGAATATCACCCTAAAACTAGATGCAAAGCTCGTGAAACAAAGACCTTACCACCTCAATTCAAAGTATAATGAAAGGGTCCGTTTGGAGTTGGATAAAATTCTCGCGGAAAGTATTATTGAACCACTCGAAGCATCTAATTGGGTAAGCCCAATAATAGTTCGGGAAAAGAACCAGAAGGATGAAATAAGGATATACGTAGATCTCAAGAAGCTAAATGATGCTTGTATGCATGATCCCTTCGCAACTCCATTCACTGATGAGGTGCTAGATAATGTTGGCGGCCAAGAAGTATATTCGTTTAGTGATGGGTTCTCATGATACAACCATATCAAGATTTCACTGGAGGATGGAAGTAAGATGACCTTTGCGACCAAGTGGGGATGCTTTTAGTACATTGTAATGCCTTTTAGGCTCAAGAATGTGTCGTTGACCTTCTCGCACATAGTCATCGCGATGTTTAAGGATTTCATTCACAAAATTATGGAGGTATACTTTGATGATTGGAGAGTGTTTGGATTGGTAAAGTGCCATGTGGAAAGTCTACGCTTGATGCTAGATACATGCCGGAGGTACCAGATTGCGCTCAATTTGAAGAAATACTTGTTTTGTGTCCCTTTTGGGATCTTGCTGGGTCATGTGGTATGCAAACAAGGCTTGTTCGTGGACCCTGCAAATATCACGGTCATAATCAATTTGGAGGCTCCAAGGAGTGTGAAATAGCTGTGCGCAACGCTGGGGCATACGAGATACTATAGGAAATTCATCAAGAGCTATGAAGAGATCACCACGCCAGTGGAAAAATTGTTAAAGGAGGATGTTACGTTCTATTGGAATGAAGAATATCAAAAGAACTTGGATGTGCTAAAGGAGAAAATGGTCACCGTGCCGATCCTAGTCTTCTCAGATTGGAAGAAGGAATTTCATGTGCATGTGGAAACATCATGTATTATGCAGGGAGTAGTACTAACACAACATGGTGAAGGGGACTTGGATCATCCTATAGCATTCACAAGTAGGAAGCTATCCAAAGCTGAGAAATTTTTTTCCACGATAGAGCACGAAGGATTAGCTATGGTGTACATTCTCCAAAATTTCAGGCATTATCTGTTGTGCAGGCATTGTAAGATGTATACAGACCATTCTGCATTGAAATACCTGTTCAAGAAGCCTGTGTTGGGGGGAAGATATGTAGGTGGCTATTTTTATCCAGGAATATGATTTTGAGGTCATTGTGAAACCAAGACGATTGAATGTAGGACTGGATCATCTGTCGCACATTAAAACTGGAGAAGAGCCTACTAATTTGGAGGAAGGACTACATGACGCGTAGCTCTTTGTAGTGCACATCATGGACAATAATTTTGAAGATATTATACACTTCCTAATGAGAGGAACAACTCCAGAAGGATATACAAGTCAACAAAGGAAGGAATAGGTGGTGCGCACGAAAGACTTTTCTGTCATTGTAGGGCACCTGTACAAAATGGGATCAGATGAAATATTGTGATGTTATGTGCCAAAGTTTGAATGAAACAACATCCTCACTGAGAATAATGGTAGAGCCATGGGAGGTCATTATGTAGGAAAGGCAACAGCGCAGAAGATTCTACGCGTTGGGTTGTGGTGGCCGACACTGCATAAGGAGTCAAAAGTCTATTGTAGGGAATGTGATGCATGCCAAAGGAATGGCAAAGCCTCACGGAGGGATGAGCTACCATTGAATCTTTAGATATCATTACAACTCGTGGAGAAGTGGGCGATTGACTTTGTCGGACCGATTCAACCTCTAGGAAAAAAGACGGGTGTACTGTACATCATCACCGCGACTGAGTATTTAACCAGATGTGTGTAGGTGTAGCCTATGAAGGATTGTACAAGTGCGAAAATCACAAAATTCATATTTGAGTATGTGCTGGCAAGGTTTGGTTGTCCAAAAATTTTAATGAGCGATCACGGTATGCATTTTCTTAATGAGACGATCATTGCGATGATAGAGGAATTTTAGGTTTACCATTAGAAGTGGATGCCATATCACCCACAAGCTAATGGGATGGAGGAATCATTTAATAAAATACTAGAGAGAATGCTAACAAATGTTTGCAATGCTCAAAGAAATGAATGGGATGAGTGCATACTCGCGGTGCTATGGGCTTATAGAAAAACTTGCAAGAAGCTGACTGGAAAAACACTGTTTAGGCTAGTTTATGGTGTTGAAGTTGTGATGCCAATGGAATACATTGTACCTAGTTTGCACATAGTGGCATTCACATGAATGGTGGATCGCAGAGCCCTAGAGGAGAGGGTTGTGTAGCTAACAGAGCTTGAAGAGGATAGATTTCTAGCTGGATTCCATCAACAAGTTAAAAAGAAGCGCGAAAAGGCATGGCACCATTGGCACATCAAACTACACAACTTCAAGGTAAATGGTTTAGTATTATTATATGACAAAAAGTTTGATAAATTTCTAGGAAAACTTAGGATGCATTAGCTGGAGCCATATGTCATCAAGGAGATTATTTTTGGTGGAGAAGTTCAATTGGTAAAGTTAAATGGGGAACCTTCCTAGGAAAGGTGAATGGCAATCAATTGAAGCCATACACCGACGATCTGACAAGATGACTACATTATGGAATCATAGTCTTAGTGCTCTAGGTAGCTGAAAGGAGGCACAGAACTATAAACTACACTTCATGGGTTGTGGAGCTACATGATTGGGTGACTACGCGGAACGAAGGAATGTCAAAGTGTCAACATAAACGCACAGGGAGTTGCGCTATTGAATAAGGGACCGCACAGAGTAGCCGGAAAGTGACCGTTATGGTCATTGTTCATGATTTGACAATGAAAAAATGACTAAATGGAGCAGGGGGCAAACTTTAAGTTGGAATTTTAGCACACGATCTTTGAAAATATGCTGCCAATATAGAATTTATGAACGAATTTTGGGGGGAGCGATCGGATTTGAATTCAAAAATACCTATAGATTACAGGTGGCTTCCTAGGGAAAAAGACTTGGCATTTTGAGAATTGAGGTGTTGAGCTCTCAGGCTCGTATGAACTGTGAGAACTTTGAAGCTTTGATAGCGAGTTCAATGTTTGAGATCTTGTAGACGAAAATGCAAGATTTTTTTATTAGAATCATGTCCACGCTCGTAGAAACCATGAGTGCTGGAAAAGCAATGCAGTTGAGGGAGCTGCCCCAGAGGTAGCAATGGCAGCTGAAGAAGCTGCCCCGGATAGCAAGTGTGGAAGCACTTGCAAAGGTACCCAAATCACCGAGGTCTCCTAGGTCGAGGCCTATATAGACCAAGGAGGGTCCGAAAATGAAGAAAGATAAGCAGAAGGCGACACTGTTGGTGCATGCGTCACCGAGAAAACACCCATAGAAGGAAAAACCCACTGCACAGGAGAAGGGCAAGGTAGTTGACTTGGAACCTGAAGAAGATAGTGAAGAAATCAATATGGGTGGGGAAGACATTGAGATGTTGGTAGAGGACATTGACGTTGAAGGGTCTGACCCTATCTCTAAACTGCCTGAATAAATTCCTCTGTGTTGAGGCAAGGCAAAGTTCCAAAAGGACATTGATCAAAGAAAAGTGACATTGCACACACCATTGCTATAGGAAAAGGTCGCATTTGAAGGATTGCACCTACCATGCATCCCCCATCTAAAGCTGGAGGATTGGGATTTTTCCAATACGAAGCACTTTCCCCATTTAGTGCCTGATCATTTCATGCGCCATGTCTTCTATAAGGACACTGGTGTGACCGCATTAAAGCCAAGGAAGTGGATAAAAGGGGTGGACAAGGCAGGACTAATAAACATGCTATGGGTGCCACATTACAATCGCACGCCCATAAACATGATAGTGATTAAATAACTGCTATTCTTGGTACACGATGATTGCATGTGGTTAGAAGAACTAATACCGATCACTAACATGCTGATCGATAAGATCACTTCGCTATCGCATTCAGGATTAAATCTGGCCATGGATTTTGGTTAAAAGACAGGTGAGCACAACCTCACTGAGCAAATGAAGGACAAATTTAAGCTTGTTAAGAAGTAGTGTGGCTACTCCATTTCTATTATAACTAACCTCGTGGTCAAGGTAGCCACCCAAATCTTGGCTGGGAAAATTATGAGGAAGTGTTAGCACCAATCGTATCATTAGAGGCTCAGTGTGCAAAGGGCGTATAATTCAACTAGGAAAGCTACCTCTGTAGCAAGTTCCTCATGAACTGCAGAGAGGCTTAGGATCAGAGAAAAACTTTTCACTATGCAAGGCTATTTCTGTCCATAGTACTGGTTGCATGGGAGTTACTAGAGGATAGTCAGTTTCCTTTGGTCGCATAAGAATTACTAGAAGAAGCAAAGTTCGCGTCCCTCTGGGCCACCAAGGACCCCTAAAGGGTCAAGGATAGCAAGATATTTTGGATCTTGATGGAGATGAGTATCAACATGGCCATAAACCACAAACCGTGGTTGTCACCGACTGTCTTCGAACAACTAGCAGAGTATGTGGAGTTCAAGGTGGACTTCCACTGTGTCTCCATGCAAGCACGGGAAGACCCTAATCAAAAGTGGTATGAACTTCCATACCTTGCCACAGAAGACACAATCATGGCAGTCCTCAACCGCTGGCCAGAAGAGTGGCGCATGACCTTAGACTTAACAGCTGGGTCTAGAAAGTCTCCAATGGAGCGTAAGAAGGAAGAAGATAGACTAAAGATGGAACAAGTTGCCAAAAAGAGGAAGAAAGAGGCTGAGGACAATGCCAACAAGGAGCGCGCTGCCAAAAAGTAGACAGAAGGGGAGGAAGAAGACGAGGAGTGCAACTCCGACAAGAGTTAGAAATCTCCTTCCCTGGAGAAAGAAGAGGAAGACCATCGATCCAAATAGGGAGGAGAAAACATGGAGACTACTCAATTCCTGGTTAAGCACAACATTGAGTAGGAGAAAGTAGGGTTGTGAAGGAAGTCCAAGGCCAGAAAAATGCCCCTTTACCCAATCACCTTGACAGAAGGTGATTTGAATGCCATTGGCGATGCGGTGAGGGATGTGACCATGGAACTACTGGAGCATTTCAAGCGACAACATCAACATGCCTTGGGTGCCATTCAAACAAGTTTGTGCAAGCTTCAGGTCCAAGCGACACAGGTATAGACTAGTGTGGGGTGAAGCAGCACAACATCAACTAGTTTGGTTCCTGGAATGTTAGAGGTAGCCAAAATGGTGTGCACGTTGGATCCCTGGGCCATAGTGCTAAAGCACTAAGTACAGAAGCAGAAGTCGACATGGCCACTGTCAGCGTCCTCAATAGTGTTGGGCTAAATTTGGCCGCACTTCCAAGTGAAGCCATTCACACCTTGCAATATGGTGTGATCACAAAACTTCAAGCTCGGGAACAACATGCCCTGAACATTATCAGTGAGCAGAAGGTGAACAATTCTCAGTTGGTTGTACAAAAGAATTTTGCCATTGATCTTCTCAAGGCCACCTTGGAAAAGAATGAGAACATGACCAAGGTGGTGGCTGAGGCATGCAAGACTGTTCTAGAGTTGGATATTCCTGAAGATGCACCAGTGGATGTGATAATTCGGAAGCTCACTGCCAAAGTACGCAAAGCGAGAACAGAGCTAGCTAAGGTTCAGTTTGAACTGAACCTTAAACTTATATAGCTAGATTTGAGGGCCCAACCTTCGACTCCACCAAAGGTTAAAGAGAAACGCATGACCATTGTCAAAGATGCACTATCATCTGTAGATGACGCAGTGACATATTTCACTGTGCTCTTCGAGCAGTCACTCGAGGTAGTCACCAGCCTACAAGAGGATCCCAATGTGCAGAGGCTAGAAACAGAGACGTGGGAGCTCTACCAGAGATATGATGAGGTTAAAGCAATGGCATGCACTGTCGCCATTACACCGAGGTTAGAAAAGTTGCAAGAAGAAAAAGCACTTAAAGAATAGGTGGATGCAGCTCATCACAAGGAAGCAGTACTGAAGGCCAGATTGGGGCCTTGGCTAGAGGAAGCTTATGTACTCATTGCCTCCATTGAAGGAAAATGGGCCACTCTGTAGTCGACACAATAGAAAATACAGGGAGAAAGCACAGAGCCAGCAATAGAGCAGCTAGTCAAGAAGTTGAAGCAGGTAGCAACACAGCGCACCATCGAAGTCGCAGTGGTACAGGTGGAGCTGGGAGGTCTTTGTAACAATATCTCTTGACCAATAGAGTGACTTGAGGGCGAGTCACCAGATTTGTGTTGCCTAATGGGAACGGGTCCCTTAGGGTCAATTTTGGGGGTAAAATCCCAAGTTTTGGGGCTAAAGGCCTAAGTTTTAAGTAAAAAATGTAGAGTCTCCACATTTTATGGTCACGGAGCGCAAAGATGTAAATAGTCAAAAGGGGTTTTCGCCCTTAGTTTAGATAGTTTGTGTCGGCTTGATGAGATCTTCCCTTGGTTCGTAGGCCATGGGAATGTATAAAAAGGAGAGTCTTAGAGAGTCTAAGGCAGTTCATAAGTTTAGGTAGAGTTCTAAGTAAGTGTTTGGGTTTGTGGAAGCTAAGAGAGAAGAGTGTTAGCATAGGAAGAGGCTCTACAGCTAAGTGCGCGGACCCCTATAGCTGTGTGTGCAGGGTAGTTAGAGTCTGTATTGGAAATCTAGATTATTAATAAAGAGAAGTATTATTGAATTACCCGTGTATTTTACTTCTGTTAATTGCATGATATTATGTTACGTTGAAAACTGGGTTTATGTTTTCATGTTACTCTAATCATGAATCTATATGTTTCTCTTTGTTATATGAACACAAGAAAAGATACATGTATACGCAAAGATAATCATAATTACTTGTTACAACTGTATCAAACTAAGATAATTTGAGTAAATATCGAAGTAAGAGTAATTACAGAGGCGCATAAGCATCTGAATTGGCTATTTAGGGTCCACGAAGGATGATCAGATACTTTCGCGAAGGCTTCAAGGACGAATAAGAGAAGTACATTGATAATCCCTAAAGGACTTATCGATCTGTGCGAAGGCAGAGTGAAGGTCTAAAGTTGACATCACAACCATCTCAGGGTGTTGAAACTTGGTTCTTGCATCCCCCCATATTGCTTCGGGTGAGATTTTATTGATGCTGAAAGGGACAACAGTGTAGGGATTTTCTTGGCTAATTAACATTGAACCTCGGTTAGGGCCCATCAAGCCAACAATTTCATTAATATCAAACACTGAAATACGCTTACAAACATAATGGAAATAAGACTATCTCGGGTGATGGTATCTTATCTCTAAGAAGAGATGTGGATCTACATGCCTCTAAACTGTGTTACAATGAGGCTCAAAGGCCTATTTATTGTTTAGAAATAATGGAAAACCCTAAACATCCAAAAAACTAACCATAGTAGATGAAGTACCAAACTATGGGCCCCCTTTGGGTAAATTGGTACATCAACTTCCTGGGGTCGTAACTTTGGCATATGATCTTCGTTTGATGCGCACAATACCTCGTTAGAAAGATATATCTAAGGATGACAAATTTTAATTGTACAACATTGGCCAGTGACCCATTTTTTGTTAGTTTTCCAAAAAACTTGTCATTTGTGGCCTAAAAATGGCTCGAGAAGTTCACAACCCAAAAAAATGCCAAAAATAGTAAACTGTGCTACAAACAAAGAAATTGAAAAACTAAAAGAAGCAATGGTGGGGTCCAAGTGGAATAGGCAGGTAGCAACTAATATCCACCTGGACCATTCCTCCCCCCTTAGGAAGAAATGGTCCCCATTGCATTGAGTTCCTCCATGAGATGAGGAAACTTCTGTTGAACTTGGTACCTAGTGAGCCACTTGCTCTGGTGAAGGAGTTGGCCTGCTTTGACAACTCGATATAGTTCAATCCTTTACTATAAGGTTTTCTTGATATGCGTGTCCATGATTTGATCAGTTTTGGCTTGATCAATGAGATCTGGATTTAACTCTGTAGGTGTGAGTAGTTTTGCAATGTCTGATGTGTCTAGCAATGGTGGAAAATATGGTCGAAGGCAGTCCACATTGAACACTGGGTGCAAGCCAAGGAATGGGGGAATGTTGAGCTCAAATGCATTGTCTCCCGAAGCCTTGGTAATCGTGTAAGGACCATATTAAAGTGGTCTGACTTTCTGATAGGCTTCGGTAAGGAAATCCTTTTGCAAATGCAACCAGACTTTGTCACCCACCTGAATGTGTGGCACCCGATGTCGATCATGTCATTTCTTGTACCTGCCATTTGATTTCTCCATAATGTCATGGACCTGCTAGTGGATATGTTGGATGTTCTCAATGAAGTTTTTTTCCTTATCGATTTCGAACTCGAGATGAGCCGAATCTGCCTGAGTAGCTGCAAATGGCATGGCCACATCAATGGGACATAGTGGCTAGAATCCCAAGCCCACCTAAAAAGGGTTGTGGCCAGTCGAGCTGTGGAGAGCCTAATTATAGCTGTGTTGGACATAGGGGAGGCTCTCATCCCATGTGCATGGATGATTTGAGTTATACATGCATAGAATGTGTATGATCATCCTGTTGACGACCTCTATCCAACCATCAGTTTGGGGATGGAAAGTTGTGGACTTAGTCAGCTTGGTGTCCAGCATCAACTAGAGACTGGACCACAATGTAGTAAGGAACCTGTTGTCTCGATCTGATATAATAGACTCTGGAATCCCAAAGTGTACCCACACTCATTTAAAGAAGAGTTTAGTTGTGGCTTCCACTGTGATATTCTTCTTGCAAGCTACCATAGTGGCCATCTTCAAGAATCTATCGATGACCACAAAAACACAATCATTTCCATGCCTAGTATGAGGAAGGTCCGACATGAAATCCATGGAGATGGATTCCCAAGGTTGACTAAGGGTAGACAGCGGAGTATAGAGGCCTTTCTTCTTAATGGTCGCTTTGCCAATGGTGTAGGCACTGCAGGATCTGATGTACTTCTTGACATCTTGTCGAAGATTCAGCCAATAGAAATACTTTTGTAGTACTGCCAACATTTTCTCGACCCCAAAATGCCCAGTGGCCTGATTGTAGTGTGCTTCTGAAATAATCTTGGCATGCTCACTTGAACAAACACAAAGGTGTCCGAGGTAGCATAATAGGGCATCCTCAAGCTAAAAATATGGAACTTGCTGACCCTCCAAGGGTGTCTGGTATGTGTGGCCGAATTTTAGGTCGCTTTTGTAGAGAAGTGGCCAATCAAAAGTCTCGTGTCCACAAGAGTTAAGAACGGTGGTTAACGCCATGATCGGTTGTCGGCTGAGGTAATCTACAACATTATTGGTGTTGCCATTCTTATACTTGATATTTAAATGGAACTGTTGCAGGTATGTGGACCACTTCTAATGTCCATCATTCTGCAACTTCCCTTGCATTTGTATGACCTACAGGGGTCTGTGATTTGTGTGGATGACCATTTCCTTCCCCAAAATGTAATGCTTCCATTGTTGGCAGGCCTACACAATGGAATACATCTCTTTGTCATAAGTGGGATACTTCTAGACTGTGTCTGAAATTGTCTCACTATGATATGCCACTGGATGCTCCTGTTGAGTAAGGACTGCCCCAATAGCATAGTGAGAGGCATCTGTCTCGACCTCAAATGGTTGTTGCAAGTCAGTTAATGTGAGCATTGGTGCAAAGTAGAGGTGATGTTTCAAATCTATGAATGCCTTCTGTTGAGATTCAAACCAAAATAATTTTGATTTCATTCCTCCCTTGGTGACTTGACTCAAGGGCCATGTGATATGAGAGAATCCCAACATGAACCTATGGTAGAAATTGGCAAGACCCAGAAAGTTGCAGAACTCTGTCAGAGAGGTAGGAGCTGGCCAATCCCAAATGACTTGGATCTTGGCTATATCCACATGCACCCCCTATTCAGCAGTAATGTTTCCAAGATACTAAACCTGGGTCATGCCAAAAGTGTATTTCTTTAAATTGGCACATAGTTTGTGTTGCCGCAGTGTTTGGAGAACTTGTCGGATGTGGTGGAGGTGCTCTTCCCAACTCTGGCTGAAGTTGAGGATGCCATCCAAGTATACCACTACAAATGAGTTGGTGAATGGCCTCAATATGTCATCCATCAACCTCATGAAGGTTGTAAGATCGTTTTTCAACTTGAAAAGGATAACTAACCATTCGAAAAGGCCCTCCTTAGCTTTGAAGGCAGTCTTCCACAGATGGGAGGGTTTGATTGGTACCTGCTGATATCATGATTTCAAGTTGATATTTCTGAAACATTTTTTCCCCTTCAACTGGTCCAGAAGGTCATCAATCCATGGGATCAGGTACCTATTCTAGACAGTGACCTTGCTCAGCACCCAATAGTTAATACAGTGTCTCCAAGTCTTAACCTTCTTCTGTACCAACACGATTGGGATCCACAAGGAGATGAACTCAGCTGGATGTGACCTTTCTGCAGCAACTCCTGAATCTTCCTCTTCCTTTGGTCATTCTCTAGAATGGGATGCTGATAGATTGGTCCATTGGGCAGCGGCACACCTAGCATCAGATCCATGGAGTGCTTGACTTGACAGTGTAGAGGCACCCCTGCGGGGGAGGTGAAGATGTCCTCGTACTCCTCCATGACCTTGTCCATCTGTTGTTTTCATGCAGAGGGGCCTTGTTTGGAGGTCATGGCCACCATATTATTCTTTCCTTGAGGGCGTATCATCAAGAAAACAAATTTCCCAGTTTTGGAAATGAGCTTATTGCATTGTTTTGCAGTGACCAAAGAGATGGTGGCAGGTGGTGCTACCTTCGGTATCTTGTACAACTTATTTCCCAAAGTAACGATAACAGCACGAGGTCTTGACTCATACATAGCATGTCGCTTCCATAATTATGGTTTGCCTAATAATACATTACAAATAGCAAGGGGAGCAATGTCACATAATACCTCATCCATGAAGGGCTTGATGTTGTATGGAAGGAGGCACTGCTAGCTCACGGGAAGATCCCGTCCTTGGTGAAGCCACCCTATGGTGAACGGTTGTGGATGTGCTATGGTCGGTAAGCCAAGCTGCTTCATGATCTCTACTAAAATGAGGTTCTTTTGGCTCCCGCTATCGACAATGAACTGTAGCGGGGAACCATTTACCCACATCTGGGAGTGGAAGAGGCGCTCCTCCTCCTTTGGATCTTCTGGTTCCTCCTTCTAGATCTTCATCGTGGCAATGATGGAATTGGGCTCCACATCGATAATATGCTTTCATTTTTCCTTTCCCTTGTCGGATTCTGACTGAGAGTTGGAACATGCATCTCATTCTGAAGCCTTTAGCTGGACCGCCAGTGACTTCTTGGCCCTACACTCACTTGTATTGTGAGTGGAGCTCTTATGGACTTCACACCACTTTCTCATGTCCTTCTTCGACTTCGTGGTGTTGTTATTTTCTTGTGGATTTTGCAGGTTGTCCTGAGCTACCCCGCCTTGGCTTTGTCCTTTGTTCTACGGTTTGGGGGTACCTTTCCCTTGCTTCGTATTCGCAGATCCAAAATCTCGCTTCTTCTATTTAAGCTTTGGCTTGATCTTGACAGCATATTGGTATGTTGTGCTGAGTGAGGAGATGTCCAAGAACTCCATCTCATCCTAGATGTACCTCTGTAGGCAGCTGTGGTACTTGAGAACCAGCTGCTTCTCTGAATCCTTGATACCCAACTTTGTGCGAAGGGTATGAAAAACATTGGTAAACTCCAGCACATCTTGGTCCCTTCCTTGTCGCAGATTTGTCTACCTAATGTATTTATCCTCATAGCTCCTAGCAAGGTAGTACTGCTCCTTGATGGCATCCTCGAATGAGTTCCAAGTGGGTGTGGCTGAAAATAATGAGTTTGTACTTTCATCCTTCGGCTCACAGTAGGTTTCCCACCAGTCTTTGATGTGTGGGGCTGCTTTGAGAAGTGCAAAAGTGATCTTTTCATGGCTGGAAAAATCATGAATGGAAAAATATCCTTCTAGCAGATCTAACAATTTATCTACAATGCCTACATCTATTTGACCCTCAAATATGGGAATTTCAAAGCTAACTTGTACCTTAAAGAGTGTGGCACTCCCAGAGTAGCTACTGGAAGTAGATGTGTCGCCCTTGGGTAGTCGCTAAAGGATCTAGATAAAGTTGTCCATCATCATGTTCCTTTGTCGGTTGAGGGCTTCTTCGAACAAGATTTTGGTAGGTTCTCCTGCCCCCCTCATCTTTCTTTTCATCCACCCTGGGAGGCCGTCGAGGTTTGCAAGGCTGGTATTGCAAAGGTTCAACCAATTCAAGCCCTAACTCCTTATATCCCGACCTCGTTGGGGACATGCAAAGAAAAACGGTGAAAGAGAAGACCCCTCTAATACCACTGATCCAGATTTAAACAACAACACAACAAATTAAAGATATAACCATAAATAAAAATATGCAGTAGAAATAACACTTCATTTCATTAATATCAAACACTGAAATATGCTTACAGACAAAATGGAAATAAGACTAGCTCGAGTGATGGTAGCTTATCTCTGAGAAGACATGTGGTGGCTACATGCCTCTGAATTGTGTTACAATGAGGCTCAAAGGACTATTTATTATTGAGAAACAATGGAAAACCCTAAACATCCAAAAACCTAACCCTAGGAGATGAAGCGCCAAACTTTGAGGTCGTAACTTTGGCATACGATCTACGTTTGATATGTACAATACCTCGTTAGAAAGATCTACCTGAGGTAGACAAATTTTGAGTGAGAAATATTGGTCTATACCCCATATTTCACTTGGTTTTCCCAAAAAACGTCGTTTAGTGCCTCAAAACGGCTCTGGTAGTTCAGTACCCGAAAAACTGCCAAAAATAGTAAATTGTTCTACAAATAAGGAAACTGAAAAACTGAAAGAAACAATGGTGGGGGTCCAAGTGGAATAGGTGGGTGGCCTCCAATATCCACCTAGATCATTCCTCCCCCCTTAGGAAGTAATGGTCCCCATTGCATTGAGTTCCTCCATGAAATGAGGAAACTTCGATTGAACTTGGTCCTTAGTGAGCCACTTGCCCTGGTGAAGGAGTTGGCTTGCTTTGACAACTCGATATAGTCTGATCCCTTTTTATCATGTGTTCTTGATCTGCGTGTCCATGATCCGATCACTTTTGGCTTGTTCCATGCAATCTGAATTTAACTTTGTAGGTAGGAAGTATGGTCGAAGGCAGTCCAAATTGAACACTAGGTGTAGGCACAAGAATGCGGGAATGTTGAGATCAAAATTTCAAATGCATTGTCTCCCATGGGCTTGGTAATCATGTAAGGACCATATCGGAGTGGTCTGAGTTTCTGATAGGCTCTGGTAAGGTGTTCCTTTTGCAAATACAACTAGACTTTATCGCCCACCTGAAACTTGTGTGGCACCCAATGTTAATCATGTCACTACTTGTACTTGGCATTTGATTTCTCCATAATGTCATGGACCTACTGGTGGATATATTGGATGTGCTCAATGAATTTGTTTTCCTTATTGGTTTTGGACTGGACATGAGATGAATCTACCTGAGTAGCTGCAAATGGCATGGCCACATCAATGGGACATAATGGTTGGAATCCCAAGCCCACCTGAAAAGGGTTGTGGCCAGTCAAGTTGTGGAGAGCCCGATTATAGCTATGATAGACATATGGGAGGCTCTCATCCCATGTGCATGGGTTCTTTGATTTATACATGTGCAGAATGTGTATGATCATCCTTTTGATGACCTCTGTCTAGCCATCAGTTTAGGGATGGAAAGTTGTGGACTTAGTGAGGTTGGTGTCCAGCATCAACAAGAGACTAGACCAAAATGTAATGAGGAACCTGTTGTCCCGATCTGAGATGATAGACTATGGGATCCCAAAGTGTACCCACACTCATTCAAAGAAGAGTTTAGCAATGCCTTCCTATGTGATATTCTTCTTGCAAGCCACCATAATGGCTATCTTCGAGAATCTGTCAACGGCCACAAAAACACAGTCATTTCCATGCCTAGTAGAAGGAAGGCTCGACATATAATCCATGGAGATTTATTTCCAAGGTCGACTAGGGGTAGGCTATGGAGTATAGAAGCCTTGCTTCTTGATGGTCGGTTTGGCAATGGTTTGGCAATGGCATAGGCAGTGCAAGATCTGATGTACTTCCAAACATCTTGTCGAAGATTCGGCCAATAGAAATACTCTTGTAGTAATGCCACCATTTTCTCAACCCTGAAATGCCTAGTAGCTTGCATGTAGTGTGCTTCCCAAATCATTTTGGCACCCTTGCTTGAAGGAACACAAAGGTGTCCTAGGTGGTATAACAGGGCATCATGGAGGTGAAAATCTATAACTTGTTGACCCTCCAAGAGTGTCTAGTATGTGTGGCCAAATTCTGGGTTGCTTTTGTAGAGAATTGTCTAATCAGAAGTCTTGTGCCCACAAGAGTTGAGAATGGTGGTTAACGCCATCATCGGCGGTCGGCTGAGGCAATCTGCAACATTATTGGTGGTTCCCTTCTTATACTTGATATTCAATGAAACAGTTGTAGGTATGTGGAGCACTTCTAATGGCCATCATTCTGCAACATCCCTTGCGTTTGTATGACCTACAGGGGCTGGTGGCTTGTGTGGATGACCGTTTCCTTATGAAAAATGTAATGCTTCCATTTTCGGCAAGCCTACACAATGGAATACATCTCTTTGTCATAAGTGGGATACTTATGGGTTGTGTATGAAAGGGTATCACTATGATATGCAACTGGATGCCCCTGTTGAGTAAGGAATTCCCCAATAGCATAGTCAGAGGAATCTGTCTCGATCTGAAATAGTTGTTGCAAGTTACATAATGTGAGCACTGGTGCAGAGTAGAGGCGATGTTTCAACTCTAAGAATGTATTTTGTTGAGATTCATACCAAAATAATTTTTCTTTTTCTCCTCCCTTAGTGACTTGACTCAAGGGCCAAGTGATATGAGAGAATCCCAACACAAACCTGCGTAGAAATTGGCAAGACCCACAAAGCGGTGGAGATCTATCAGAGAAGTTGGAGCTGGCCAATCCCAAACGAATTAGATAATGGCTAGATCAACATGCACCCCCCATTCATCAATAATGTATCCTAGATATTGAACCTGGGTCATGCCAAAAGTGCATTTCTCCAAATTGGCACATAGCTTTTTTTGTCATAGTGTTTGGAGAAGTTGTTGAATGTGGTGGAGGTTCTCTTCCCAAATCTAGCTAAAGATCAAGATGTCATCCAAGTATGTCACTAGAAATGAGTTGATGAATGGCTGCAATATGTCATCCATTAGCCTCATGAATGTTGCAGGACCATTTGTCAACCTGAAAGGCATAACTAACCCTTCGAAAAGGCCCTCCTTGGCTTTGAAGGCAGTCTTCCACACATCAGAGGGTTTGATTGGTACCTGGTGATATCCTCATTTGAAGTCAACCTTGCTGAAATATTTTTCACCATTCAGTTGGTCCGCAAGGTCATCAATCTGTGGGATCGGGTATCTATTCCAGATAGTAATCTTGTTCAGTGCTTGATAGTCAATACATAGTCTCCAAGTCCCATTCTTCTCCTGTACCAACATGATCGAGCTCCCATAAGGTGATGAACTCGGTCGAGTGTGACCTTTCTGTGGCAGCTCCTAAAGTATGGTTGGGATAATAATACATCACAAACATCAAGGGGAGCAATGTCACATAATACATCATCGGTGAAGGGCTTGATGCTTTGTGGAAGGAAACACTACTAGCCCACACAAAGATCACGTTCTTGGTGAAGCCACCCGATGGTGTATGGTTGTGGATGTGTTGTGGTTGGTAAGCCCAGTCGCTTCACAACCTCTACCGAAATGAGGTTCTTTTGGCTCCCGCTGTTGACAATGTACTATAGTGGTGAACCCTTTACCCACATCTGGGAGTGGAAGAGGCACTCCCCCTCCTCTGGATCTTCGAGTTCCTCCTAGATCTTCGTTGTTGCAGTGACGGTGTTGGGATCTGCATTGATAATCTGCTTCCCTTTGTCATTCCCCTTGTCAGGTTCTTACTTAGTGTTGGAACATGCATCTAATTCCTAAGCCTTTAGCTCGACCACCAGTGACTGCTTGGCCCGAAACTAACTTCTGTTGTGAGTGGATCTCTTATGGAACTCACACCACTTTCCCGTGTCCTTCTTCAGCTTCACGGTGTTGTTCTTTTCTTGCTGCTTTGGTGGGTTGTCCTGGGCCACCCCACCTTGGCTTTGTCCTTTGTTCTACATTTAGGGGCACCTTTCCCTTGCTTCAGATTTGTAGATCCAAAGTCTCGCTTCTTCTATTTAAGCTTTTGCTCAATCTTAATGGCATATCGGTATGCCGTGCCAAGCGAGGAGATGTCTAGGAACTCCTCTCATCCTGGATTTACCTGTGTAGGTAGTCGTGGTGCTTGAGAATCAAATGCTTCTCAAAATCCTTGATGCCCAAATTCGTGTGAAGGGTATGAAAAACATTGGTAAACTATGACACATCTTGGCCCCTTCCGTATTGTAGCGTTGTCCACTTGATGTATTTATCCCCATAGCTCTCGATAGGGTATTACTACTCCTTGATGGCATCCCAAAACAAATTCCAAGTGGGTGCGGCTGAAAAAAGTGAGTTCTTACTTTCACCCTTTTGCTCACAGTAGGTTTCCCACAAGTCCTTGACATGGGGGGCTGCTTTGAGAAGTACAAAAGTGATCTTTTCCCGGCTAGAAAAATCATGAATGGAAAAATATCCTTCCAGAATATTTAACCATTTATCTACATTGTCTGCATCTATCTGACCCTCAAATATGGGAATGTCAAAGTTAACTTGTACCTTAAAGGTTGTGGCACTCCAAGCGTAGTTGCTAGAAGTAGATGTGTCGCCCTTGGGTAGCCACTGAAGGATCTGGGAAAAGTTGTCGATCATCGCGTTCCTTTGCTAGTCAAGGGATTTTTCGAGCAAGATTTTGATAGGACCTACTACCCCTTCATCTTTATTTTCATTTTCCATGAGAGTCCGTCAAAATTTGCGATGCTAGCCTTGCAAAGGTTCGACCAGTTCAAGCCCTAACTCCTTATATCTCGACCTTGTTGGGGACATGCAAAGAAAAATAGAGAAAGAGAAGACTGCTCTGATATCACTAATCCAGATTTAAACAAGAACACAACAAATTACAGATATAACCATAAATACAAAGATGCAGTATAAATAAAACTTCATTTCATTAATATCAAACATTGAAATATGCTTACAGACAGAATGGAAATAAGACTAGCTCATGCGGTGGTATCTTATCTCTGAGAAGCAATGTGGCAACTACATGCCTTTGAACTGTGTTCAAATAAGCCTCAAAGGCCTATTTATTGTTGAGAAACAATGGAAAACCATAAACATACAAAAATCTAACCTTAAGAGATGAAGCGCCGAACTATGGGCCCCATTTGGGTAAATTGGTACATCAACTTCCCAGGGTCGTAACTTTGGCATACAATCTCTGTTTGATGCGCACAATACCTCGTTAGAAATATCTATCTGAGGACAACAACTTTGAAGCGAGAAACATTGGTACAAGACCCATATTTTTCTTATTTTTTCCAAAATAAAATCGTTTACGGCCTCAAAACGGCTCCAAAAGTTCAGGACACAAAAAAACTGCCAAAAATAGTAAATTGTGCTACAAATAAGGAAATTGAAAAACTAAAAGAAACAATGGTGGGGGTCCAAGTGCAATAGGAGGGTGGCCACCAATATCCACCTGGATCAACTTGATGACTAAATGTAATGCCTCTGAGATGGAAAATATGGAGTTAAGAGAGAATATAGCTAAAGAGGTTGAAACTAAAGAAAGATTATTTTATGAGCTTCAACAAAGCAATGATGTTATGGAATAGATTAGGAGGAAAATGCTTAACATGTTGTAGATTTCAAGAGAGAGAAGTAGAGAATATTGGTTATTTCAGGAGAAGGAATAAATTTCTATTCACTTGTGTGGAGTGGAGAGAGAGAATGAAGGAATGAAGGAAACTCTAAGAAGCCAAAATGACAACCTTTAAGGTTTAGCCAAGCATATATTTCTTAAAGATAATTAGCTGAAGAAGGTACAGACTATTTCTTTGCAATTGACCAAATATAGTTGTTATACCACTTATGTAGTTGCCAATCTTGAGACCAAGCTTTCTAGCTTGTAGGATAAAGGTTTCTTTGTCATGCCTTTGGAGAGAGTTTATGAAATTATGGCACTGGGGCTTCCATGGGGGAGAAATACCCTAGCATGTGCATTCATATTGGGGAATACATATTGAAGAAAAAATGACATAATATATTGAGCATATAATAGGGGATAAAGGGTTTTTATATTGGAAGGTATAAAAAAAAAGCTCAAATTTAATGAAAAAATATAAAGGGACATTAAAAATGTTATGAAAAAATGGATACATACAATATCTAGTGAAGGTAGGGGTTTTTTAAATTGGGAAGGTTTATTTGGTTCGTATTGGTAGGGGGTTAAATAAAGTGACTTTTAGAGATATTTTCCAATATGTAGTCAAATTAAGGGTATTTTTTAGTATGTCAGAAACACACGTTCTATGTTGGAGGTTAGTTGAGTGAAGAGCTCATGAATATTGGTCAGAGAAAATTTCCTTAAATTCATATCTGAACTTGAGTTGAACTTGAAAGATATGTTTTTTTCATAATTCTTCATTGATGCCTGCACTACAATGAAAATAGGAAATTATGAATGGTTTGCAATTTCAGTTGAGTTTAATACAAGAGTCTACATACAAAGTGAAAGAACAAAAAGATGAATTTTAGGAAGCATCTGCAGCATTGAAATTGGTTCAATAATATCTACTAGAAAAAGATAATGAGATCAACATAGTTATGTCTCATAATACAAGTCTAAAGATAGAGGTATGGGAGAAGGTAAGTGAAGCGATCAATCTGAACATAAAACTTACACACCTAAAGGAGACTTTGGCCTCTTTCTTAAATGAAAACTCTCACCTTGCAACTAATGTCAAATGCCTATTAGAAAAGATAAATTCTACAGAAGAGGAATTGGAAGAGAAACACAGAGTGATTGAAGGATTAGAGGAAGAACTCATTGAGATGAGTTCTCTGATAAATCACCAGATGATCAATTCAATTAAAAGTATGAAATGTGAGATGAAAAATACTTTTAGAGAGACGAATTGTCTTAATGCATAAGTATTTTCTCTGAGTGAACAAATGGAAATGGCCCAGGATTTTTCACATGAACAAGAAGTTATTATTGTTGAAGCACATGAGGTCTGCTCACATATATTCTTTCTTTGGTTTCTCACTTTTGGAACTCTTTTTGTTTGGTTCCATTCCCTTATAAGATAATTTTTATGATGGGCAGGTTGCAGACGCAAGGAAAACATATTTAGAAGAGAAAGAGGAGGAGACTAAGATTTTGAAACGGTCAGTTGAAGAATTAGAGAGTACTATAAATGAATTAGAGAGCTAGGTAGGCTTGGTAATGTGGAAAATACTATTGCGAGTGTCTTGTATTTTCATTAGTTATTGCTCATTCTAATTGTTGTTTTCTACATAAGGTGAAAATTATGAAATGGGAGGCTAAAAGGAAAATTATGATGAGGGAGGATTTAGAATTAGAGCTACAAGTCCTAAGACATTAGATGTCAACAATCTAGAGTTCATAAACTTCTATGAATATCCAAAGCTCAATTGAGTCAATGGAGAATGTCAATGAAAACCCAAGGTGCAGATTCTCATACAAATAAAATTTATGTATACTTCATGTTAGTTTATGTATGGCCAAGTGGTTTATAAATCATGATTTTTCCCTATGCAAGGCTATAACAGGAAGAAATCTTGATTTGTGTGAGGCACACAAACATATTAAAGTTCTAGAGAAATAAATTCAAGAAAAAGATGTGAAGATACCTAACTTGTGAAATGTTAATTGCCTTTAAAACTCAAAGATTAATTCACTGATAGAATCCTTACCTTATTATCCATTTTCATGTAGATTAAAAAATCAAAATACCATATTACAAAACTGGTTATAAATGTAGAAACACAGGAAAATGAGTAACAGCAAAAGATATGGAGAACAACTGGATTGTTTTTTAAATTTTAATGCATTTGTGTACTTGAACACAATCAACAATTCTTGATTCCTCTATGATGAAAGAATATATATTATTGGTTTTTAATACCATTTTTTTCTCGGCTGTTGAAGCAGTATAAATAGTTTGAAGTGATGGAAAATCAAGTTAAGGATGGAAAAACAAACTCCAATTCTATCGGTTCATCTACGAACAAGACAGAAAAAAAACTACTACTAGGTATAGATGTTCAGGGTCCCTTTTCAAATGTATTGTGTTGCATTTATCCCAATAGATGAATTCATAGAGGGATGAAGAGATTCATTATTCCAAGTGACGTATAGAATAACTTGAAGGTCTTCTTGCATCTAAACAAAAGGAGCTACATGACTACTCTTTGGAATGATATTTTGGAATTACAGAACAATATTTTGAAAAGATAGCAACAATTTGCAAGGTGATTATACTTGTAGTAATGATGAGACCTTGGTTCAAAACCCTTTGAGTGGGTGTAGATGAGACTCTGTGTAAGTCCTGGATAATTTTGACCCAACAAAATTTCCCCTCATAGTGCCACTCCTTAGCCAAAGGACAATTGTTAGCAACTTTATGAAAAAACATATCATAGAATAAAATCAATAACTAAATCTTCCCAAATTTACCTCATATTACATTCATACCTTACTATTGATTTCATGCAAGGCCTAAACATCTAGCATCTTAATTCGATTGATCCAGTGAAGAGTAAATTTTTTTTTTTTTACTTGCACGCCTAAAACATTAACCTACATTGTTTTTTGTATATTGATTATACTTCTGTTTCTTCCGATATATTTATGATGAATCCTAATATGGTGAAAGAAGATAGAAGATATTTGACCTACATTATTTTTGAAGTTGTTTGTGTGTTTCTACTTTTCAGATATTCATGCCCAATGCAAGGTTGGCTACAATAAAGAGTATGACACGGGATGTCATAAGGGATTTGCTAGGACTTAAATTTGGTATGACCAATTATGCAATGAGTTTTCTTCTGAGCTCATAGGCTTCATTGATTTGGTGTCAATAAAATTATTATTATTTTTGTCTCTAATATTTATGTCATCTACTTCTATTCTTTCATACTAGTCTATAGTATATAATCAACAAGTACAAAAGATAGTAGAAAAATATTCGTGTCGGAACGAAAAGTCACAAGAAAAGGTTTGTCTACTTATGTCTACTTATGTAATAGTTGTTGAAGCACTCCAATGAGAAATTTCTAAAACTATTTACTTGATTATGATGGGTAGGAAAAAGAAGTGCAAAATCTAAGACATCAATTGATTTAATTGAAGAAAGAGAGAGGTACTTGCATGATATTATTTCTTAGACTTGGACATATAGTAGAATAAGTAGAATGGTAGAATAAGCAATCTTAGATATCATGTCATATTTTTTTCTTTTTTCTTTTTAATTTTAATAAACTATGTTTCTCTTGTTTTGAATACTACATTATGGATGAACATAATCTCTTCATTGCATTAAGCTCTTGAATTTGGTTTGGTAGTTGGATTGATGAAATTAATCGGAGAAAAATAGAAATGGTGGTTTCCCACACCATTAGCAAAGAAGAAACCATCTGATGCATCTGAAAATTTGGACAAGATGGTGCATGAGTTCTATGAAGCACCTATTTATCAAAATGAAATAGAGGAAGTCAATACAAAAACTTCATATTCACCACTTGGTCCATATTTGAAACTGCACGCTATGAAAATGTGAGAATTTCTATATTGTTGGAAATATTTCTTTCAATGGAAATAATTTACACAGCTTTTCTCTACAAGGAACCAAGCTCTTTAATTTGTTTTGGTAGGCTCTAGTATCCAAAGATGGGAAATACATTTTAGAAGAAGCTCAATATTGATATCATGGTAGAAAAATTACTTCTTTATTTTAGGAGAGGGCTTATGTTGTTGTTTGAAAATGCTATCTTTTACCTCAAAATAGGTCCCAACTTGTTGGCTTGTTGGGGGCTAACCCAGGTTCAGAGGTGATTTAGCTAAACAAATCTAGGTACTACTAGCCCTTTTGGTAATATTTCACGGAGCGTGGACTGAGGTCTCACCCGAAGTAGTATGGGAGTGTTCTAGAACCAGGTTTTCACACCCTGGAGATGTTTGATGAGTTCAAGTGGTTTGCAATTTGACCCTGTGCGCATGTCACTACGCAGACTTTCCTGTACCTCGCAGCCTGAGATGTTTCCTTCATGCAACCCTACTCAGGGGCCGAATGATGTTATTACAAAAGTCCTTACTAGTATTTAATCGTTAGTTGATTAACTTAGCTTATTTGCATGTGTAAAGTATACTTAGCAATATAAATCATTCATACAAGTGCACACAGTAAATAAATAGTACATTAGAAATTGATATCAAACATGTAATAACTCAAGAACAGATACACAGAATTTGGATAAAACTTCATTTATTATTCTTTTCTCTGGTTACAGACTCAACTCCACCCTGCGCACTCAGCTGCAGGGGTCTACGCACTCAGTTGCAGGTGTCTACGCACTCAGCTGCAGACAACTAGGCCTTTGCGCACTCAGATGGAAAGCCATATCCTACTCTATGACCCAAAGACACACTTAGACACTTGCTCTGTGCTTCTACTTCTCTACCTCATACTTTGCACTAACTAACTATCTTTTACACTTAGAGCCTTACTCTATTTAACAATCCCATGTTCTGTGGACCATGGGTATGCCAACGTTACATTACAAACTAGGGTAGACAACCCTATGACTCTAAGACACTTCCGCACCTGCAATTCGTGGGGCTTTACAACATTATTCAGTCAAAACATGGGCTTTGAGCACCAAAACATGCTTTGGGGGGGATTCCATGCCCAATAGGCCCCCAACACAAACATCATGACTCGCCCTTGAGTCTCTCTATCGGTGCGACGATTTTGGCACGAAGTTCCTCCAACTGTCCTCAAACTGTGCTGATGTTAGCAGCCCACTGAGCCACTATTTGATGAATCTATTGCATCGTTTGTTCTGAGACCTCCATGTCTAGGGTGCTTCTCTACATTAACATATGCATCCCCTGTATGTGTGCAAACTTTACTTCAATGTTTGTCGTGACAGTGAAAGCCTTATCGATCCACGACTAGACGCGCGCTTTGAGAACTGCTTCCTTATGTTTCATTGCGTCCGCCTATTACTTCATTGCCTTCGATTGCTGCATCCTTGCAAGCCAGTGAGTGAGGACTACTATCTGTATAGTTCCTCTGACACTATCATATTGCTGCTGAAGTTCTCGTGCCTCTGTCTCCAATCACTAGATGTTGGGATCCTCCTGCAGAGTTGTGAGGACCTCAAGTGCTTGCTTCAACAACATGGTACAATCTTGCACTGCATTTCCAATTTCTTCCAATCCCGCTGCAATAGCATTAGTGCGTTGTTCTCAAACCTCCGGGGGAGTAGAAGGCTTCACCTTTAACTGCAGCTCGCATATCTGAAGATTCAGCTCCAGCTAAACTTTGGTCATTTCTTCTCTAGCCTCACAGACTCCAATCCCCAACTTGTGAATCTGAACCTCTACTGGTAGACATGTTGGGGTGGCTAGCTCCAAGATGCATCGGCAAGCGTCATCTACCACCTATGCCAACTCTTGGTTCTACGACACCAATTCATCGTGCTCCAGACTGAGCTATTCCAGGTTGATCTTTTGTTCGCTAAGAACCTGGATCGCGCGGCTCTCCCTAGCACACAACTCTGTCACTATCCCATCCTGCAGCAGATCAGTGTCTCTCACAGAAGGGTAGCCAAATTAAGGCCAAGGCCTTTGATCATGTTTACCACAAATCTGTCGGTCTCATTTGCTACTACTAGCAATTCTTCCGATAACACTATTGTGTTTCCCTTCTGTGCATGCATCATCTGCTCCACTGCTAAGGATCCTGCTGCGAGGTGGGTTGAAATGGTACCCACCTAAGGGGGTTGCACCTATAACTCCTGTAGCTGCACCCTGAGGGCCCCCAACACAGTCTTGTGCTCCTGCATAAAATATTGAATGGCCTAATTAGTGACATCACGAACCGTCTCGTCAATGTCATGGAGGTCACCTTTGATTAAGGTGATCGGGTCAATGGTTAGCTTCAAGGCCTTGACCTTCTTCCTCAGTCTTATTCTCTCTACCATGTGTGGGCACTTCAGCTGTGTGGGTGCAGTCCCTAGGTCTGCACTCCCTCCTGTTTTTTCTGCTTCCTCTACCTCTTGCCCCTGTGAGGACGTTGCTTGGTCCTCATCCGCCTTTATTGTTGCTTCCTCTTCCGCCTGTGCTCTTACTGCTGCTTCTGCAACCTTTTTCTATTTTGCAGCTTTTTGTGGCACTTCCTATGCTACTCTTTCCTTAGCTGTTGATGTTTCCTTTCACATTTTCTTGGCCAATTGTGTGACGTGCAGCTTGGCATTGTCCTTCTTCTTCTACACTGTTGCCTTCTCAAGTTTGGCTAGATCTGGGGTGTGCCATTCCAAAGGCCATGTCTCCAAGACAATGAAGATGGAATCGTCAATGGCTATAAAAGGGTGCTTCATCCACTACTTCGTTGTATCCTTGCGCACCCTAATCTATACATTATGCATGCCAACTTTGAATTCTGCAAAACATTGTAGACTGTTGTACACTATAGGTGATAGGCATGGCTTCCGATTGATGCACATCTGGATGCTCATCTCCATGAGCACCCAGAATATTTTGGTGTCGTGTATCTGTTTTGCATCCTTTATGGCCTAGAGCGAAGCATACTTCACGGCCTCCGATAATTCTCTAACAATGCTGGGGAATTGACTGTCCTTTGGCAGTTCCCTAGCTACGAGAATTATGGATAACAAAAACCACGTGTAGTGGAAGGTTTTACCCTACTCTTGGGCTTCGCGACAATTATTCAAAAATTCCTCACAGAGGAATTCAGACCAGTTGAACTGGACCCCCTCTGTGCACTACTTAGCCATTGTGACTACCGGCGCCTATACCTCATCGACGCGACACTGCCTCATAACTTTTCTGGCCAGGAGTTCGGTTGCTACACATACCCCTTTGTCCTTGATGCTAAAGATTGCATAGCCCCTTTTCTTCTTCTCCAGCTTGTATTTTGTCTTCATAGCTTCTACAAGAGCTAAATCATTGTTGTTTCCTTCAGCTATGGTTGCGGGGTCCTTTCCTTTGCAGGGGAGCTGATAAATGCAGTGAATGAGGTCTGTTGTGATGGGGATAGGCTCCTCTAGCCATATATACCCATCATTCACCAGGAAGGCAACTGTCTAATGACGGAAATGGTGATGAGTGCACGGTGGAAATGCAATATCCATAGTAAGTGTAGCAACTCGACCTTTTCCACACGCGCAACCATTTTCATGGCTCTAACGTTGTCACCACCCCCTCAGTGTTCTGCTTCATGAGGTTCCTTGTCTCTCAGTGAGGGAACTTCTCGCGGTCAGCAAGGACCCAATCTTCAAACTTCATGGTTGGCATGTGGCTAAGGTGTGTGCCTTCAAACAATATGCCATTTGGGAGGAGTGGAGTTTGGAGTGAACTCTTGGTTTCGTCCAGGTCCTTCAACACTTTGGTCTTCCCTTTCCGCGGGTGGACATATGTGGGTAGTTTTATTGCAGATCGTATAGATTGAATGTCCTCCTCCATATCTTCCTTATCTTCTGCCATGATGGTCGGGGCCCGCAATCTTCTTCTTCGTCATTTATGTCGATCGTGACAGCTTTCCCTTTTTTTGCCATTGATAGCTTATTGCATAGTGAGTTCCTCATGGACACACGTACGAGGGCCATTACCTATTTATCTTTCTTGGGCCTCGGTGTTCGTGGTGATTTGGGGATTTCTGCCACAACCCTGACACCTTCTGGAACATCCTCCACCATTGGGATCTGCGCGACCTTGCCGGCGGTTACCTCTTCAATTCCCAAACCATCCTTAGTGGATGTCACTGTATCTAGGCTATATTTTTTTGCTCGCGAATTTAGGGGCTCAATTATCTCTTGGCTCTCAATGCTGAGTGCTCTGCTGAAGCACTCAATTTTCAAATGACCAAGTGTTGTTTGTTGGCCAACTCTTTGTATTTTATACCACCTTTTAAATTTGAATTTGACCATTCACCCCAATTTCAGGCCATTAATGCTTTCTTGGCGGCATATTTTCCCAAATATTGCCCATAAATCACGTCTTAAATGCCCGACGCCCACTCCATTCAGCCTCAAATCGAGCATCCCATCATTAATAGTGACTCCAACAGTCTCTTTTTGGCCAATCTGGCAGTAGCACAACCCTTTGTGTGCGGTCGCGGACCCTGTGATACTCTGCCTCTGTACGCATCCCCAATATCGCGCAGCTTTTAGGCAGAATAATTTATAGTCCCACGCTTCCTTTCAACTGTCTGGAGCACTAAGACTATCCTTCCTATAGCTAGTCAGATCGTCGCACCACCCGTGTGGGTCTCCATCCAGTGCTCCACCATGGTTCACGGAGAATCCCTACCTTCCATAGTTGTGGTCGGCCTCGCACACTTTACTACTTGCAACATGCTACACTGGTCACTACATTTGGCACTATGAAGTCCAAGCCAAGGCAACAAGCTAACTAGTTCACAACGATAGTTCTCCAACTTGTCAGTATGATCATATGCACCTTGCCTTACCACCCTTAATTTTTCGATGAGAAATGCTTCCTCTATTTTGTCTTCCAGTTTCTTAACCTTCGCATCCATCAAATCACTTTTCTCCCTTAGCCATACCCGATCTTTTTCAAGTCTGCGAAGTCTAATGTTGCCCTGTCAGATTTCTTCCTCAAGTCTTATATGTTCTGTTTCTCGCGGTTGTGTGATTCCTTTGTTATGAGCTTTATGGACTATGCGTGAACTAGGCTTCATATGCTCCATATGGATTATAGCCCCCACTTCATACTTCAGCTTCGGAAGTGCTTGTGTGGTTAGGGTTTTGCACATGGTCCTATAAGCCAATAGAACTACTGGTACGTGTAGGTCCTAGTCAAGGCATCTCACATGGTGTACCGTCTTTAGCACTTCACACATCTTGTCAAAGGCTTCCCTGCGTATAATCTCTGGCATGCTTGGTTGTATCATACCTCGTTGTTCGTGCCCTCGTCATGCCCACTCTTTCTTATTGTTCTTCTTTTCTATCATGAGGGCAGTTTGTGTTCCTGTCGGTTGCATACCATATGCCTATACCCATATGGAGAGGTGGGCACATAGGTTGTTTTGTCCGTAGCTGAAGCATTCCAAACCGTATAAGAATCATCATTCTACATTTGCGCTAGTTCTCAAAACTGCTTTGATGCGCACCCCACCATCTTGCAGGTGTAGCTCGCAGTGCCCATTTCAGAGCATCAAAATGTTACTGTTCTAGTACCTCTCTTTCAAATTTGTTCAGGAATTCATCCACCATTGTCAACCCATCATACATAGGTAGATCCCTTACCTCTATTGTCATGTAGCGCAGTGATCTTACCATCATGTTGCAATTGAGCGTGGTTAACTCGTGTAACCGGTTTTTCCATCATTCTATTTCCTCATCTGAGCACAATGTGTAGGAGCTTTCACGCTCCCACAAAATACTGCCATCCGTTGTTGGATTCACCCAGTCCTGCTCCCATGTAGTGATTTTGTAGATACAGTCTAGATCGTCATCGCTCTTGTCATCGTGTACTGGCTCTGTGTAGCGCAATCCTTCTGCAGGGTCTAAAATTACCACTACACGCAGTGATTTTTTCTCAAAAATAATTTTGCGCTTCTTCAGGTTTATCACACCATTCATATCAGTGGTCCAATCGATTCCTAGTAGTACAGGATAGGTATTGTTGTCATCAACCAGCTTTATCACTTCGAAATTTGCAAGCGCGCTTGCATCGTCGATGTTACCATTATCCCCTGCAACCTTCCCATCGGTAGGATCTTCTAATGGTTTTCCATTCACAATTGAATAAGGGACCATTGCAATGTGGGCCTACCCATGAACTCCCATTCTACTTTGGCAATACGTTCGTGTACGATCCTAAATCTAGAATCATTTGATCCATTTCATATTCCCCAATTTGCACAGTCAATCTCATCTCCCTTCCTGTTGGCGTTGTGTGCTTCTCGAGCTTCCAGACTACGCGCGATTCTCCTGACCCAGTGCACCTAGTGATGAGTTCCTGTAGTCCCTTCAGAGCCTTGATGTCTCGTGGCAGCTTCCTACATGTCACCAAAAAGGTAGTAAGCATTGACGGGTCCATATCCGTCTAGTTTGTCTTTACCACCTAAAGTGGAGGCCTCTGTGAAGCTCTTCTTAGCTTCCATGAATGTCTCCTTTGCATGCTCCAAATTGAACTCTATTTCCTTTGTAGGAACCTTGCGAACCCAAGCACTTTCTTTGGGTTGCTTGTCCTTTTCATCTCCTGTTGTAATACCATGTCAGAGCACAATTTTTGCATTTGGGTCCTCTTTACATGGCTCAAACCTCATCATTTGCAGATTCTAAGTCAAGGGAGCCTGGAGTATTCCTTTATCGCGCAACCTCACTATCAGTGTGGGGCAATCCTTCATCTCATGATCAAACTAGGTACAATATAAACATGATGACCTCGTCAGATTTGTACAATCACGGGCATAATGCCCTGGTCCTCCACAATTGTAACAAATTAGCTATCTGCGACCCCTTCCTAGTCCCATTCCACCTCGACCTCATCCGCGCCCCTGAAATCTAGCATGCACCATCCCTGTATTTTCATCGAGGGCTCTTGTTTCAGTCAAAAATCTCTAGGTAGGATTTTGATCCATCATCAGTTCATAACTTCTACTGTGCGTTCATCATGGCCTACTGACCTGCAGAAATTACAAAACAACTACTAGGATGTCTATGTATACTTTTGTAATAGGTGACAGTTATATGTGACATGCTTCCCTCCTATGTGAAAAATCACGCACCATAATGTAGGCACCATGCTTGATTTTTCTTATGCCTCTGGTCTTAATGGCATCAGCCCTCATCTCGCTAGGTAGTTCGTGAAGATTGGACAATGGTCCTTGTCATGCCCTTGGCCTTTGCTTTTTATGCACCATACCTCCTTGCATAAAATGGGCAAGCTTTTATAGATGGAGGAAGGGGAGTTGGGATCATAGCCAATAATCATGGGATTGGCCATATCATCAAGGAAGCTTCCATGAGAGGTGTCAAACCACTTCCTCTCTATGGAAATCCGTAGCCAAACCACCCAACTCAAGATAGATAGCAGTCCATGAATTTGTTAGGACGAAACTTCCACCGTTTGTTTGTTAAAAAACACCTCTGATTATGGTTGGCACGGGTGCGACTCTATGACAAAGCGCTAATTGGTGCGTCCTCTTTGGAGGATTTTCCCCCTTGGCGCGAGGGCTGCATTATGGAACCGCACCAATGGAAAAAGAGCTATTTTTAGGGTTTTTAGCAGGAGATGTCTTCAGGGCAAACAAAGCTCATGTTCAGGGGAATGCAATGCAAGTGTTTGTAGGCCATGTCACTTCTCATAGGTCCTGGAATGAGTCCTCCAAGATGCGGGAGAGGGGTAGCAGGGACAATGACAAATTGCTGTGTAACAAATGCCCCCTAAAGCATGAGGCCTGAGAGAGAGAGGGGTGAAATGATTTATGAGAACATGTCCAACCGAAATCACTGCCGCAGGAAAACCTGCGTGGAGAAGTACAACTAATATCTCAAATACATGATATATGTGGTATGGGCACAGCCATCCATAGTAGAGTACACAATAATCTAGATCCAAGGTATGGGCGCAACCATCCAGTGAGGATCGATAAATAGACTCAGGCATGGTCACAACCATCTAGTGAATGAGTCATGTAATAATCATAATAATCCACAAAATTGCAACCTGGATTATAATAGACAAAATCCAGGGTCTTGCGCTCCATCTCGACCCGAACAAAGTACAAGTTCAAGCATGTGAATATGGGAGTCAAAGTCGAACATGCAAGAACATCGTCTGATTACCAGCCAATGATGAAAATTGTTAACAGACGCGAGAGGTACCACCAATAATGACAATGGTCC
>APFE030418597.1:0-33595 GCA_000404065.3 Pinus taeda
TAATAGATTTTTTTAAATTAAAAATAAATTTATTTAAATTAGTAAAGTGGTAATTAGTGGTTTAATTTTTCTTTTATTTATTATAAACAAGGTTGTGTAGCTAGTGTTTCTCTGCAAGGTAGTTTAATTATTGAATTTTGAAATATATGAACTAATTATAGTATTTGAACAAAGGCTACTTTGTAGATATTTTTGTTTATTTTAAGTATCCTTAAATTAAAGGTCCATGTCACAAATGTTATCAAATGTATTTAAATATGGAATCGTATGTCAACTTTTAGTACACGTTATCCTTCCTGATGTATACTCTATTATGTTTGCCTCTAGGGGGTATTATGCATTAGGTTTTTGTTTGACCATCTATTTTGGTAAAAACTATTAAATAATTTTCAATTTTACAAAGTAAAACTTTAACAATTACTTTTTTATTTATTGCAATATTTTTAATCAACGTTTATTTGTTGTAATTTTAAAAATCTTATTATTCCATAATTCTTACTTGATTCGTGATTGCACAATATAAATAATAACTTATAAGTAAACATTTAATAGCATTTACTCTTATTTGTACCTAAATATTAATGATTCCACTGAAACATTGATTTCAAAAAATTTGATAAATTTGAAACACCAATAAATTATTGTATCTCAACTAATACATTATTAAAGATTGAATGATTATTATCACTGCCCCCCTCTAAGATTTTTGTATATTTCTGGTAGCTGTTAGATCGCATTTATTAGGATATCTTAGATCCCATTTATTAGGATATCATAGATCGCATTTATTAGGATATCTGTCCTCCTAAATATAAAGGAAACTTGTGGGCTAAAAAACCTGTGCCCATTGTAATTTATTGAACTTGGCCATCCCTTTTCTTGGAGCACATGCCCTCAACTTGTGCATATTAATGCTTATTAGACTCTATGACCAGATGTTTAGAATCGGTGTGATAACCTTTTACCTTTTCAGCCATCTAATATTACACTTGGTTAGGATATGTGAGGTCTTACCGCAGAAACAAGGTGGGGACTCATAAAATATAAATTATATTAGTGATGAAGTACATATGTCATTTTATAGTGGAAGTTGTACATTAAATTGTACAATATTAATTAATAGTGAAGTACATTTGTCATTATTACATAATAAAAGGTGAAAAAAATGAACCAATAGTATTTTAGATAAATGAATTTAAATATGGTTTAAAGTTTGGAAAAGTTTCATAAATTTTTGGACAACTTAGATTTAATGTCAACATCAATTAATAATAAACAAATTATTCTTACTTTCAACTTAAAAGTCAATAAATAAAAAAATATTTACTTTATACCAATTTAACACATCATTAACATGCTAATATTTAAGAATTATTTAAAAATTAAATTTCTTCTCTAAATCAAAAATTATTATTTAATAATTTAATCAAATAATTATTAATGATTAGCACTATTCTTAAAATATTTAAATATTTAATAATGGAAGAGCCAACTACTTGAATGATATATAACAAAACGTCGTGTACACGAGCATCATTACAGTTATTAATGTTAATAGCTCGAAAGTTATGTAGTTTTATAATAATTTTATAATTTTACCTTTTGTTAATATTAATAAAGTTAGGAGTCGTGCAATAATCACGAAAATTCTAAAATATATTTTTAAATAATATTATTATTTCCGAGTATTAAATTTGTACAATTTATTAATAGTGAAAATTATCTGTCATCAATAATCATTACATATAAGAAGTGAAAATGGAACCATAATATTTTAATAAATAATTTAATTAATATTTAAAAAATAAATTTATTTATAATGTTTAAATTTAGAACCCAAGTTTATCAATTTTTGGACCAAATTTAAATTTAAATATCGACATTAATTTTTTAAAATACATATTACTACTACTACAAATAATAATTAATTATTTAAATAATTTTATAAAAACACTCTATACATCTCCCCTTTGTTATGACTAAGGTTAAAAGCAAACATGTGAGAGCCAAAGGTTAAAAGCAAACATGTGAGAGCCACTGCGTTTGTGATACGAATAGAGCCATCAATCCAAAATAATATGTAATAAAAAATAAAAAATAAAACTATCCATTACTATTTTACAAACTTTTTTTATTAAACTTACAAACATTATATTAAAAAAAAACAACAACAACATTATATTAAAAAAAAAAAAATTGCAAACACTTAATTGAATGAGTAATGAATACTGGTGGATTCAAATTTAGTTTTCTTCTTCGTTTTAGTCAACTCTATCATTTCCCCTATTTCTCTGTAATATAATTAATATGATAAAATAAATAAAATAAGAAATTTGAGAGTATTTTTTTTTAAAAATATAATTTTATTGTTATAGAAAAGGTTTTAAAATTTAGTTTCGATCAAGATGATTTTTCTAAATTTTTTCATTTTTTTTTAATGAACCTTTCCACTTTAAGAAGTAAGGTTGTAATCGCTAAATATATTATTAATTTAATGATGCAGAAAGTACACTTTACCTAAAACATGGAAAGTCAGATTGGATATAAAATATTTAATATATAGGTTAATTTGGATTTCCAAATATATAAATATATAATTAATTTTGATATTTATGAGGTATAGTTTACTTGATTTGTGTGGATTTTAGTGTTTTTAAGTTTTTATTAAAAAACTGAAATTTAATTAATTCATGTTAAATTTAGTAAGCTGAATTTCATATTAGTTAGAAAAAGCTTTCCGGTATGTGATGCCCATCATTTGGCCTAAGCCTCACATCGAAAAATGAGGAATGTCGATGGCAACTCTTAAGATTTAGAAAGAAGCTTGAAACGTGCTTCACAGCTGCAGAGTGTGCTTCACAGGTGCATCAACCTGCACGCATAACCTGGTAATATTGGTACAAACTCTTCCTTCAACGGAAATCCTGCATTAATAAACCGAAGCAGCACAAACAAAGTTCAGTAAATGTTGCTTCTCCAAACCTTACTATGTCAGATAGATGCAGGCATGGTCATGTGGTTAATAATAAATTGAATGGGCATGGTTATGGATTTTACTCCATTTTAGACGCATTGTTTAATGAGTGTGGAATTGAGACCTGAGAGAATCTCTAGCTAGGTCTACAAGTTATGGAGGAGGACGACATCGTTTTAATGGGTGTGGAATTGGGAAATTTATTTTATTTTTAGATACATCATTTAATGGAGGAGGAGGAGGATGATGATTTATTTTAGATACATTCATTAATGAGTTTTGGAGGGGGGAGGAGGAGGAGGAGGAGGAGGTTTACTCTATTTTTAGATAAATTGTTTAACGGAGGAGGAGGAGAATGATACTTCATTTTAGATACATCATTTAATGGAGGAGGAGGATACTCCATTTTAGATACATCATTTAATGGGTGTGGAATTAGGACCGGAGGAGGATGAGGATGATGATGATACTCCATTTTAGATACCCTAGGAGGAGGAGGATACTCCATTGGATGAGGATGATGATGATACTCCATTTTAGATATCCTAGGAGGAGGAGGATATTCCATTTTAGATACATAGTTTAATGGGTGTGGAATTGGGACTAAAGAGGAGGAGGAGGAGTCCCTAACTAGGTCCATAAGTTATTGACTTTTTGGAGGAGGAGTTTAATGAGTGTGGAATTGGGACCCTAAGAAAATCCCTAACTGGGTCCATGAGTTATTGACTTTTTGGAGAAAGAGGAGGAGTCGTTTAATGGGTGTGGAATTGAGACCTTGAGAGAATCTCTAACTAAGTCCATAAGTTATTGACTTTTTGAAGAGAAAAAGAATCATTTAATAAGTCACCCTAAGAAAATCTCTAGCTAAGTCCACACGTTATTAACTCTTTCGAGGAGGAGGAAGCCCATCGTTTAATGGGTGTAGAATTGGGACCTTGAGAGAATCCCTAGTTAGTTCCACAAACTATTGACTATTTAATATATTATTGGAGGAGGAGAATAGTTTTAATTTTTTTTAAACGTGTGATGAATGAGGGTGTATTGAATATTTTTTTATTTTTTAATCGTGTGAGATGAATGAGGATGCGTTGAATATTTTTGGAGGCTTTTTATTTCGATGTCATGAATCAAGGTGTGTTGAATATTATTTTATTTTTTTAATCGGGTGAGATGAATGAGAGGTGCGTTGGAGGCTTTTTATTTCAATGTCATGAATCAGATGAATAAAGTAAGTTGAATATTTCTAGAATAATTCTCAAGGAAATATGCAGAATAGATTTTTATTGGGATGTCATGAATCAGATGAATAAAGTAAGCTGAATATTTTTAGAATAATTTTCAAGGAAATATGCTGAATAGATTTTTATTTTAATGTCAAAATAGGTTGAATATTTTTAGATTAATTTTCAATGAAATATGCTGAATAGATTTTTGGCCTTAGTCTTAAACTCCATACAACCTCCATACAACTGGTGGTGGAGTATATTTTCTTCGCCTTCGTCTTAGTCGTTGTATCTACAAATGCTGCGGTCGTCTTTGGAGCGGTGATCGCTGATGAATGCATCGTAGGCTACCTGAGAATGGTCTCTGTAGATGAGAATGCTTTTTCGAAGATCAGAGTGGAGAAGGTACAGGAGTCCCTTCCACTGGTTGCTCCCCTACAGTAGTCTCCATTTCTTGGCCATGCTTCCTCCTGCACCCATGTATGCCATGAACGTCTCAGAAAGCTGCCAGATAAATTATAAGGTCCTCATTTGATTTAACGTGTTCTTGAAATAGATTATTTGACACAGATTTTGGTTTCTAAATATTTTTAAAGTGTCCAGTAATGTGAATCTTGAACGTGTGAATTGAAGTTAAATGGATAAGATGGATGACGATATGTGTCAACTATTTATATTATTTAAAGGCATCACAGTCCGTGAGCGTCACCCTAATCATCCATATCACAAGAAAATTACAACCTATTTGTAATTAAATTTTCTTTAACTTTTAAAAATATAAATTGATGGGGAATTTAACAATTTGAGTTTTAATTAAATAGTCTTTTGGTAAAAATGTATATATGTATATACATATATATATGATAACTATATGATAACAGTTATCATTCATATTATAATTTATGTTAAGAACAATTATTATTCATCAATATCAATAATGTAAATTGATAATTATTATATTAATAAAAAATAATTGAATACATTTGTTTAGATTTTAGTTATTATTTTATTAATTTAAGACGAATTTGATTAGTAATTTTAAAATAATTTTATTTAGTGAAAATTAAAATTACTTTTAATCTAAGCATTGGGACAATTTGATTGTTAAAGTAATACAAAAATATATACATATACTTATTTCTAATTATTTATATACTATTTCAAATATTATTTTTTGATCTTTTATGAGAAATATAATCAACTCAACTCATTATAGGTGAGAAAAACTTGTGATCATAGTTAAAATTTTGTTTAATATACTAAATGAAATATTAAAAGTAGTTGACATTGAAACCCATTTTAATCAAATTTGTTAGTGTTTCCACTTTGATCTTGATTTTTAACAATTTCCACTTTACCATTTTTTTCTATTTATTATTTTAATTGAGAATTAATAAAATTATAAATCTATTTTATTGTCTTGAGACATCCAATCCCATATATATATGTAATGAATTTTAATTCAAAACTATATATTTTTATATAATCGCTAAAAGTTCATTATATATACTAATTTTTATATTTTTTTAAGATGAACAAAGTTTATAATCATAATAATAATGATGATCATTTACTTTTAAGGTCACCACCAAGCTAGATACTAAATTAGTGTAGGGGCCTGTAAACCAACCTTGTACTTATATTAGGGTTTATAATTATCTTAGGGTTAATATACCTTGGGTTTATAATATTAATCCCTTGGGTTTAATATTATTCCCTTGGCTTTATAATACCTTGGGTTTTTAGTATTAATCTCTTAGGTTTATTGTTTGTTTGGGTTTATTAATCTAAGGGTTCATATTCATAGGGTTTATAATATTAATCCTAGAGTTTATTATAAATCCCTTAAGTCTATAATCATGATCAACCATGTTCCAATTTCGCATTGCAACAAAGATTGTCTCAATATGAAACTCAACCATGGTCAACCATGGTCCAATTTCACATTGCAACAAAGATTGTCTCAATATGAAAATCAACCATGGTCAACCATCGTCAACCATAGTTGATTATGGTCATCCATGGTCCAACATCACATTTACACAAAGTTTGTCTCAATATGAAAATCAACTATGGACAACCATGGTTGGTCATGGTCAATTATTATCAACTATGGTCAACCATGGTTAACCATGCTCCATCGTCACATTGTGACAAATATTGTCTTGATACAAAAATCAATCATGGTGAACCATGGTTCAACATCGTGTTGTGCCAAAGATTGTCTCAATATGTAAATCAACCATGGTCAACCATGTTTATTTTAGCGGTTATAATATTTATCATAGGGTTTATGTACCTTTGTTTATAATATTTATCTTAGGGTTTGTTTTAGCTCCTAGCGACAACCCTTGGGTTGAGGAGAGACCAATGCCTAGGTCATCTTAATGAATGTTTGCAGGATTTGTTGGAATTGTTCACTTACACTCAACATTTAACACATTTTTAAAATATAATTGGTTCAAAACCTCTTTCAAGAGGGAAAATGCAATTGATAGCAAAACATACTCATAGAAGAATTAATATCTAGCTCTGGTGGCTAAACTTACAAAAGCACATAGTTCATTTTCCATTGTAGTAAGTGAGTCAGAAGACTATGAGGAAATGAAATCAAATACACAAGGCTAAATGTAGAATCCAGTGCAACAAACTTCAACAAGAAACAGATGAGTGAATAGCGTATAGCATATCAGATTACATGGAGCGCATATTAAGGATGTTAAATCTTACTAGCCACAAGCATCTTAAATCATCATTTAGACTTAGATGAATGCATGATCCCATAAAGATACACCCAATAGCTACAATTGCATATCATCTAAGAAGAAAACAAGATAGATGGAGTAAACATAGAAGAAAAATACATACTACATCTTCTTGTGATCCAGAATCACCAAAATTTTTATAAATCTTCGAATAGAGAATACATTTTCCATTCTCTTCATTCACAGTGCCAGAGCCCCTTTGAAAAAAAAAAATCAGAACCCTTGATAATGCATCATATACTATTTTTATAGGGCCTCTCGATGAGAACCCCTTATAAAATATTCCTTCTGGATCCCCCAGTGATTCATCATAACAAAAAGATGTGAGCATGCTAGAAGCACAATTGTATTAACTAAACCTTAACTAACTGTAGTTCATTTATTGAAATAAATTATTTACAGAAAACAAAAAAGAATGAAGTGTCATGATTAACACGATCAAAAAAAAAAAATTCATGGTAGAGCGATTTAGGAGGAAGAGTTGTTATACCGATGATCTAGAGTAGTGGAGGGTTGATGAACTGATCACATCTCTGCCACAATGCTGGACTCGGTTGAGGAGAGTGAAAGAAAACCTGATAAGTGACTTTAAGACCTGTGAGCCCTGTATAGTTTACCCTAGAGTGAATACCCTAGAGTGAAACAATGTCTTCACCAGTGTTAGAAGTTGGAAATATTTCCTTAGATAGTTCACCATTGTCTTTCCCTTTGAGGTGGAGGTCATTTCGTGGGAGGAATCGACTCTGCTCTTAGCCTCTACCACCATTTGACTATATTGTTCCCATGGGATTAATCCTCCTACGAGGTACCAATAGTTGGGAAGTCCTACTCGGACCCTCTACTCAAACTCTGAATCAAAAGCAATTACATCCTTCAATACTCTCTCCAGACATTCTTCACCTTTAACTCTGGCATCTTCTTTCTGGATCACTTTGGAGACATCCATGATTGCATAAAACCAATTTACCACATATATGGCCCTCAACTCACTGAGTGTTTTTTCATTGACATATTGGATGAATCATTTAGTTGTATGAGCATTCTTTTCACCCTCCTCCTTGGAAACTAAGATGAAGAACTCATAGTCCTTTATTACAACTTTTTGTTCTACCATCAGAGTGATATACTCGTAGTTATTATTCATGTTTTCCATCACTTCATCCCATATTAGTTGCTTAGCCTAGAGGAGAGACATGTTTCCTTTCAATCTACATTTTAGATTCGTGATTTCTTTATTTGGTGCCTACATATTTTTGTTGATCAGTTCTGCATTGGTCTTGGCGAGCTCCAGTTGCTTCTCCTTTTGTGCAAGAGCATATTTGGCATTGTCTAAATCCATCTTTACCTTCTTGAGTTCCCGTTTGGAGATTTGCATCTCAGTAAGAGTTTTACTGAGTTGTTTAGTAGGATTTTGAGGATTCTCTAGTACGAGTATATACTACACAAATGTGGGAATCAATTTTATGTTGAAGCTAGACTATCTTTTTCTTGAGGGCCACCACTTTGTTATTCCTTTCCATTAGCTCCTTAGTCATGGTATATTTTTCTTCCTCCACCTATGCTAGTTCCTTGGACTGCACATGTTCACTAACAAACATCATCTTATGCCTTAGTTCTTGGATTTCACCTTGTGAAACTTGGATAAGAGTTTCTAAGACAACTTTGTCTTATGGATTCACTCCCAAATTCACAATCAATTCCTTAAAATTCTCGCTTTTCATGTGTAAGGCTCTAGAGTTATCCCTCTCTTGTTTCATGGCATTCCTTCTTAGCTCACTATACAACATTTCTCCCACCTATCTGCGAAATTTGATTTTATCAAGCAAAGGGACACTTGTCAGGTTCAGAGATACATCCAAAGCCTTGAACTGTGAGACTGATGGGAGGGATTGACCGAAGGAGTGGTGTAGTCAAAAATTAATCTGATTTCTCTCTAGATCCATGGAAACCAAGATTTTGGTAGGGAACAGAATGTGATGCCAGTTGTTGTTGCATCTATTCCCTCACTTTATTGTTATTTTCCTTTATCGCCTTCCCTGTAGGCCAACTCGGTTCTGTCATTACTGAACCCGTGGCAGAACTCATTAGGGCTACCTGTGTAGATGAGGAAGCAAATGCTTGTTTTGGGTCTTCTATGGTCACCTGGAAGCCTAGTTGGCTTGGATTTATATCCATTAACCTGGTTTCAATCTCCTCTTCCTCTGCTTCTTGGGTCCTAGCCCTTTTTCTAGTGTGAACATCCTCCATCTCCACATCTACAATCTCATCCACACTCCTTTTTTGTGTCTTGTCTTTTTCTATTGGGATCTCAATCTCCATTTCTGTGTTAATAGGCCATGAATCAAAGTTAGCTTTCCACTTAATCTTTGACCTGTATTCATGATCATAGGTTGAAGCATTAATGTTTTTTCTTTTCTTTACAATGACACCGTGAGGGTCATAATGGCAAATATCTCCCATTTCAAAATTCATTTCTTTCAATAGATTTTCAGTTGGCTGAAAGGCCTACCTGGTATTGACAATGAAAGGGTCTATATGCTTGTCCAATTTGAACATATAACCTTTCTTAGCGAGTACAAAGTGTATTTGATCCACATGTAGGCTCTGTCTGACAAACTTAAGGGAAAATATTCTCATTGGCGTGAACACAGGTAGACGATAAGGAGGTAGCTCACACCCATAAACCTTGATTTCAGTGTAATTCTCAAACAAATACCAATCACCCAACCTGGTGTCCTTACTGAGATGAACGATCTCATTTTTTTTAGGCAACATTCTTGGCGGGGAGACATTATGAATGATTTTATATGCAATAGCGATATAAGAAGATATGAATTGAGAGTAACCCTCATTGTTGGGTTTTTGCGTGATAGCAACATCCCAATCAAAGACATACTTTCTTTGCTTGTTTGAATCCATTAGACTAAGACCCAGACACTCAAATTCATCAACATGAGTGTATATGAAAAAATAAAACATTAGGGAATAATGTCTGAAGAACGACATGGCAGAAATGTGTTGCAGCTGGAATTTGATGGACTCAGCCAGGAAAGAATGTATATCGAATAGATGGCTTGGATGCATCATCTCTCTTAGAAACCCTGCAGTGGATTTAATAACAATATTGGCATCATCTTACCCAAACAAAAGGGAAATTACAATGATTATGGGCTTCACTGCCTTCAGTAACAAGCAAGGATTGGTGGTTAGGGGCCAAAATAATTTGCAAGAAGGCTTGTTGTTCCCCAACTGAGAGGGTGACGGAACTGTAAAATAAAGTGGTTTCAGCGAATTTCACTGGCTTAGTAGAGACTGGGTATACTAAGGCTTTTTGAATCATCTCTCGGGTCACCTCTAGGATTTTGGCTCCAATTGGAGATATGAAGCAATTTTTATTTTCAACTTAAGATGCAATCAACCATGAAATAAACTCAAGGAAATGATAAACATAAGGCACAATTTGGTACTAGATCACTTATTCAACTACTCTAAAAGGGTCTTCCCCCCTAATGTGGTGGCCATACAGGTCAAACTAGAGGTCTGATAGGTGGTAAGAACAAGATGGGTCAAATATTTGTGCCTTCTTGTCCATCGGTGGCTCAACATAGGATGAGGTTTTAGCTACCTAGGCTTTTGGAGTCTTTGAGGTTGAATTCTTCTTTTAGCGTGGAGACAAAAATTGCAGGCGGGAAGCTGGCGGGTTACCTTGTTCACTAGGTGAGAGTTGGCGAAAGACATTGGTGAGAGCTCTAGGGAAGTCCGTTGAGTAAATAGCATTGCGAACCAATCAAATGGAGGAAAAACTTGACTACAGGGAGAACAAGTTTAAATTCAAACGGCTAAACAGGAGGGGATTTTATAGGCAGGGAGAAACGGTCATATGACATAATACGAAGCCAATAGGGGCAGACACATGGTGGAATATGATTGGAAGGGTGACAGGTGGATGATTGGGAGGGGTAACTTTACCATTACCTTCAACGCTCACTTGCTGGCATTGTCGGCGAGCCAATGTGTGGCGGGTGGTCCCCACCTCTCTCCAGCAACTAGATGAATGGGAGGCGGGATCAAGCTGAGACCCCTCGAAGTTAATCTGGGTCGCTGATCAGTTGATCCCACCCGATTAAATTTTCAACTCCGGGGGGTGGCGCCAACTTAATCGTCACGCCAGTTATCCCCCCCTGAAGTGCTTCGGAGGGTTGCTCAAGCGGATATGAACGACAATCCTCCCCGGGACCTGCTCGAACTTTACAAAAGTGCATTACTTATACATTTTCTCCTTTTCCATCACTACGCCTACTTAGTGAGATATTTTTGGATATGACCTATTACACCTAATACCTTTAGTGTGATACTAGGACCAAACCTTGTCCACTTTAGTTAATTTGTCTATCTTTGTACCAAATACGTCAATTGAACCCCTTCGAAACCCATAAAAAAAGGAAAATATGCAAGGTAACAACTTTGAATCTAATTGGGGACAGTGCATTGCAAATGATGGACTGAGAATCTGCAGACTAATGCCTTACCCATTGGGCATGGAGTCAATTTATTCAAATACACATAAAGCAAAATAGAAGCAGTAAGGACATAAAACATTATTGAAAATGAGAAACCAGACCCACCTTCGAACCTTGCAGCGCACCCGCAGTCTTCCTCCCAAGCTCCACCTTTCTTGTTGGACATATGATATGCTATGCTTCTATCAGCTCCAGCCGCTACGAAGAAGAAGGTCCTGAAGGTTGTAAATCTAGTGTTTGAAAAGTGGCCCAAGCAGTTTGGGATTATGGGAGCTCTGCCGCCAAAGCAGGTTTTGCACAGATTCATGAAATGGTTGAAGGTCATATGCATCTAGAGGCAGTGGAGGGTATTGAAGCAGCGCTTAAAGGTTCCTCAGCCTTAAACCAATTCACGGAGACCCTTGACAAGAATCTTGGGTTTTTCCACAACAACCAGGGCTTAGTTGTGGCCGTCGTGATATGCACTTGGGAAGGCTCGATGGGCAACCATGGGGCACTGGCTCCAAGATGGAGCCGCGGGATTTCGACCCATGCATTCTCACTACTTTGGGATTGGCTGCCTGGTTCCCTAACTCCCCATGTGCTCTTGGTGGTCCGTTCTTATAGACCATTTCATCATCTGCGGTGGGTGTATTGTTGATCAACAAACCAGAAGGTTCTGGTGATCTCGCAGATGATGGGGGCTACCCTCCCTAATCAACTAGGCTTTCTGGATGTCGGCCATGATTTCTTAATGGCCGGTGGCGGCCTGAGATCTCATTAGACCTCTGCTACTCAAGACAGGATGCAGGGGGTCTAGCGAATGCCGCTTAGTGTCCCTATTGAATCCACAATGCGAGATGACAAAATGTCGTGGCAGCCCTGGATTGCTGGTGCTTCGGGCTACCTCCCCTAACAGGCTCTGGTATCCTGGCTAACAGTGATGGCAATGCCCTGCCTCTGTCTGGCGCAGCCCCTCGGTTTTTCGCTTCTTCCCACCAGGTATTGGATTCCCATATTGTCGCAAACTCCTTCCTTTGATAAGGTTGTTGAGGAATTGCCCCGGGTCCTTCCAGACTAGCCTATGGCGGCTCTAGAAATTCCCCCCGTTGCGCGACCTGGGGTTTTTTTGCAGGAGGACGACACTCAATTTTAGGTAAAACCTTCTAGCATCCAAATTTTTTTTAAACTTCTAGAAGGGATTTCTCTATTGAACTGGGTTAGATAGGAAGAAAGGGTTTCCCTTCTGAAGCACTCCATTATGCAGAAAGTTGGTTATCCAGCAAACATGCAAAGCTTAAGCTATGGTGGCAGAGTATTAGAGGACTATCATTTCCTGCAGCATTACAACATACAAACAGCATCCATAATATTCCTCAATCTGAGGTTAAGAGGTGGGGCAGGCCCTGTCAAAACAACCTCCAATGCAGGTAAAGGAATAGGGTCTAATTCTTCAAAAAAACCTGAAGTCTCTAAGAACTAGACGAATAGAGGCCTCTCGTTTAAGAACATTATTCAAGGGAAAAACAAAAAAATAGTTATGCCTTCAGTCCATATATACTAGAACTTATGAACTCAATCCCAGAACTTAACATAGAGGACACATAAGCAGATATGCAATGTGCCTCCTTTGAATCACAAGCTGTAATTTGTTGATTTAATTTTTTTTGGCCAAAACCTGAGGAACTATTTCACTGGATTTTGACCAACTGGTCCATTGACTGTGAAATACATTTATGTTCTAAAGGTTTTTCCATAGTTAAACTCCCTTCTCCCGCCACCAGATATTGTATACTATAGGAGGGGCCATGGTTCTGGGGAATGACGGGTCTCTTTATTACTCCTTGGTTCCCAGCTTTCGATGCAAACACCATGGTCATCTCAAGAATGTCGGTGTGGATTCGCCTGCACAACCTCCCTCTTCACTTCTGGGATGAACAAATTCTTTCAAGTATTGGGAATAGCATTGGGAAATACCTAAAGATGGATACCCAAAGATTGGAGGAAAGGATCTATACACATGCCAGGATTTGTGTGGACATGGATCTCAGCAAAGGCTTGCCGGACCACATTCATCTAATCCATAAGCAAATCAATTGGACTCGGACACTGGAATATGAAAACACGGCCTTCAGATGTAGAATCTGTAGACAAACAAGGCACCTTCAAAATCTATGCCTGGAAGCCAAAAAAGACAACAGCAGAAGGAAGAGAAATGGGAAGTTGCAAAAAGGTTGGAATTTCCATCCATCCCCACAGGATATGGAGGAAGAAGAAGATGAGAAGGAGTCCACATGAAACTGCTTTTCTACCCAACAAGAAATGGAGGAAGACGAAGTTGTGGTGGAAATCCCACCTCCTGGAAACATCCAGGCAGCAAAAGCACCAGAAAAACAGGTGGGCTTAGCTCAAGTTCCTAGGGGAACTCAGGACAACCAGGCATCAAATCCCCATGGGGAGAAAGTACTAGAATCAATGGATCTAAGCGGGTGCAAGAGAATACACTCATCAGACAATTCAGATTCAGATAAAGACATTCTTCTACCTGATGAGCCCATGCTCGCTCTTGTCACCACTCAGCAGCAAGGAGGTTGGCGCAAGGTTGAGAAGAAAAAAGGGAGGAAAGATTAGTTTTACGTCCTTTGTATATTAGTTTCTTTTATTGAATGTTTCTGCTTACCACCAGCCTTTGGTTGGGTGATGCTGGTCTATATGCAATTTACAACATGTAATTTTATTTTTCTATATTAATAAAATTACCCTTTTTCCGTGGCAAAAAAAAAAAGAACATAAATCATTATTGAAATGTACAATGGCTCACCAATATATATAGTGGGTGGAAATGAATCCTTTTAATGCTGAAAATAGAGCTTGATAAATTGCCCATTCAGAGGTAGTCCAAGCACCTCACCATCCAAATTTTCCAATAAGAAGATGTTGTTTCCCTTTACTTCAAATAATTTGAAAGGTTCAAACCACAAGGGATCAAACTTCCTAACTTTCCTTTGTCCTTTCTCCTAACATCTCATATGAGTACCAAATCTCCTGGCTGTAAGGATATGTCCCTTACCTTTCTACCAAAAATGGAGTTCATATTTTCCTGGTATTTAATCAGATTATGAGTTGCTTGCTCTCCATTTTCTTGCAATTCTACTAGTTGATTTATTCTCTTGGTCAAAGAATTGGGCTCCTCCTCAACATCCTGTAGAATTTTAGCCACTGGCATGGCTAATTGAACAGGGAAAATTGCATCCTTTCCATACACTAACTCAAAAGGAGACTTCCCTATTGACCTCTTGGTGGTAACTCTGTTGGCCCACAAAGAAAATTTTAGTTGTGAGTCCCAGCTTTTCTAATTTTTTGATATGGTATTTTTTTGAATCCTCACAAGAGTTTTGTTTGAAGATTCAACCAATCCATTTCCTTGTGGATGGTAGGTGGTGGAGTTGCCCATGATGATGTTATACTTCTAGAAGAAGCTAACAAACTTGGTTGACTTAAATACCTTAGCATTATCAGTGATGATCTTCCTTGGATAGCCAAATCTAGAAAGGATATTCTCCTCCATAAACTTGATGACCACTACATCGGTTACATTTCTGGCTAGGATGGACTCCACCAATTTTGTGAAATAATCTGTGGTTGTAAGCATCCATTTGTGCTGACCACTAGATAGTTGATGTATTTCTCCAATGAAGTCTAACCCCCACTATCTTTAATGCTCTTCTATAAAAATATGGCACTTCTCACAGGACCTAACATAAGTATGAACCTCACTGAATAATTTTGGCCAATAGAAACCAGCCTTGAGGATCTTATGTGTTGTGGCTCTCCGATTGTAATTTCCCCCATAGACACAACTATGGAATTCATTAATTACTTTAGGAATATCCTCTTCTACTATACATAATAGTAAGATCCCCATCGGGTCCTTCCAGTACAGCTGGCCATTTGAAATAACAAATTTCTGAGATTGTAGTCTCAAGGCCCTGTATTTGACTTTGTCAAAAGTCAGTGGACATTTCAGAAAGTGCAAATAATGGAAAATATACTTATACCAATGTGATACTAGGTGTTTCATTTGGATTTTTTAGGTTGAGGTCTCAATATTCTTCTGTTCCTCTTCTTCTCTACTTTCTCCTTCTTAATTTTCCAACGGATTTATGCCCAAAGTCTAAGAGTTAGCCTCAGACAATATTTTAGCTAATCCCTACCCCTTGATCAGCTTAGTGGGTTTGATATACATGCCATATTCTCGTATCTTGGAAATCCACTAGCCTCTCTTGCCTTCACTATCACCCTGCACAAGGATATCCTTCATAGCAGCTATAAGAACATAAGTTGTTATATTCGACTACAGGACATAAATTCAAAAGGCCTTTAGAGATTTGACCAAGGCATAAGTCTGTTTTTCTAAAATAATGTTTAACTCAGCATCTCGTAACACCTAACTGGAAAATGCAATTGCTTGCTCTTGTCCTTCATTATTTTTTATGCAATAAAACAATTGCCACCGTGTTAGGAGAAGCAAAAGAGAAAATGAGGAATGGTCTCTGATAATCTGGGCTAGCTAAGGCTGGGGCTTTTGCAAAAGAACTTTTAACTCTAGAGAAATAATCTCAAGCTTCGATAGTCCACTTGAATTCCCTATCCTTCTTCAACATTTCAGTGATCTCTTTGACAATTTCAGCATTGTTTGTATAAATCTTCTTAAAAAAAATATTCTCCCTAAGAAAACTTGAATTTATTTCCTATTCCTTGGTAATGGAATATTTTTAATAGATTTCACCCTTTTGGGATCAATCTTCACTCCTTCCTTCGCCATAATGTGGCCCAATAACTTCCCTTCACTTAAAGCAAACTGAGATTTGTTTGGGTTTAAGGACATACCATACCTTCTACATTTTTCAAAGGTGAGATGTAAGAGTTTAATGTGTTCTTCATCTATTTTGGAGAAAACAGCGATGTCATCTAGGTAAATCACTACAAATTTATCTCGTTCTCCAATGAATTAGATATCCATTGTTCTCTGGAAAGTAGCTCCAACATTTATTAGGCCAAAAGGCATTCTAGCATACATAAATATTCCCCGTGGTGTAGTAAAAGTTGTCTTCTTATGATCCCCAGGGTATACAATGACTTGATTGTATCTAGAGAAACCATCCATCATGGACATTCGGGAAAACCCTACTAGTTTCTATAGAATGTAGTCCATTTTAGGCAAAGAGTAGTTATCTTTGAGTGAGGCCTTATTCATATTTCTGAAATCAACACATAGCTTTATTTCTCCATTTTTCTTTCTAACAGGAACTAAATTTGCTACCCAACCTTAATACCTCAGAGGCACAATGATCTTAGCCTGTAATATTTTCTTCACCTCCCTTTCAATTGATGGAAGCAACAAAAGATTTATCTTCCCAAGCTTCTGTTTATATGGCTTCACTACAATTTTCAATGGAATTTTGTGTTGTATGACACTGGTGTCAAAAGTTTTTAGATCGTCATATGACCAAGAAAACACATCCATATATTGCTTAAAAAGGTGCAAATATATTTGTTTGTATGAACTCCTTTAGCTAGCTTGATTACTCTAGGATCATCTTCTTTGCCAATATTACAATCTTCCACATCTTCCTCACGTTGTTGTTCAGTTAACTTAACGGCCACATCATTTGGGTTGAAGAGCCTTTCCAATGGAACCAGCCATCTGGGGATGGTATTTCCCTTTAGCTGCAAGATTTTATGACCAGCAATAAACTCCTCCATAAACTTAACATGTTTTTCATCTATTATCTCCTTGTTCTCCTGATAGATCACTGAGTTTGAGAACTCCCCAATAATCTCCATAAAGTGTTTTATCTGCTCTTCGTCTTCAAACACCTACCAGTGCTTTACATTATCTAGTACTAAAGGCATGTACCTGACCTTAACCTCGTATCTAAGCAATTGGTTTTGAGGGGTTTTGAAATTGCTAGCAAGAATTGCCAAAGAGTCAGCCATCCTATTTCATTATCTGGGCAAGAACTGAATATTGAAGGCTAAGAAAAATATTCCAACCAAATCCCATACTTCATTCCTGTAAGACTTCAATATTGGGTGTTTGAATTGACATTGGTTCTTTACTTGATTCACCACAATTCAGAGTCCTCAAACGCAATCAAGCAGCGAATGTTAAGGTTTTTGGCAGCTTGTAGCCCCAACAACAAGGCTTCATATTCATCTAAATTATCCATGGCCTCAAACTCTAATTTGAAAGAGAGAGGGATCGGACTACCTCCTGGAGATACCAATAACACACCTGCCCCATTTCCTTCCCTAGAATAAGCACAATCAAAATACAATTTCCATATCTTATCATGCTCTAATGGTTTTTTACCCAGCTGATTAGAAAATTCCACCTAGGTATTTCCCATGATTTAATCATCTCATTCTAATAGCATACATGAAAAATATTTTTCTTTACCATACACAGGAGCATTGTTGGAACATCCTCACTTTGTAATCGTCTTCACAAATATAGATTCCATGTACAATCGGCACTCTTCTCCACCAAAGACATGAATGGTAGCATAGGTTAAATCCACTTTAATGGAACCCCTAAGCTTCATTCCCCACAACCTAGACAAAAGCATACCAAATCTTGCAAGGATGTCAGCCACTACAATATCCATTACTACACTTTTTGCTGGGATTTGAGCCAAATTGACCACGAGATCCTTGATCATACCCAAGCACTTTACTCTTTTGGAATCAAAGGAGTATACATGTTTGTATGGTTTTGTTATCTATCGTCCCAAATGTTCCATCACAGATAATGACATTAAGTTATGATATGCTCCTGAGTAAAGCATACAATTATGTAGTAGCTGGTCATTAATTACCAACATGACATAAAATGGATGAGTGGAAGTGTCTTTCTCCTCCAAATGTGGTCCGAACACAACCATAGGCTTGTATTCTTATATATTAAGGTTATCTTACAGGGGGGTAGTTGTGGGTGAACTCATTAACTGAGACACTTGATATTTATATTTGGTTTGTCTCAATAATTCAGTCAAAGAAACAACTATCTTAACTTTCTGTAACTCTTTTTGGAGACTGAAGAAAGAGGGATTCTTATCAATTTTAATAGACTCAACGAGTTCTTTGTTCTCATTTTAGATTGACTTTATCTGTGGGGGAAATTTCTTGGTTTTGGAGGCTTTAGACTCACTTGGAATTGGATGGGAGGATTCTTTTTTGGTAGGTGAGACAAGTTTGAGTGGTTTCTTCCCTTTATCTGTTGACTTAGGGAGACTTGGGTGAAAATTTTCTTCACTCTGATATTTCCCCTTGGACATTTCCCTAGATGACCTAAGATCATATTTCCTATGTATCTAGGCTTTCATGAAGTCAACAAACTTTTTACAATAGCCATTTAGCCCATCATCATCTAGTGGGGCATCCAAATCATCCCCTTCTCCTTCGGTTGCTTCTATTTAATTTCCCCCTCAAAGAGAGAAGAGAATTGGATTTCTTGAACTTCTATTGTTTCTTCATAATCTCCTCGAGATTATCTTCTAAATAGAAAGGAGGTTGAATATGATTCTTTTGATCCTTTTTCTCCCTTTGTAAAATTTGCAAGGGTGGCCTCCTATATTAGGGGTTAAAATTTCTATTGGGAATTGGTTGGCTCTGTCGAGGAGGTTTTTTGTTCTCTAACTCTAGTTTTACGAGTTTGTTGGACAAACTCCTTATTCACTTGCTCATCTCAGCTATCTTATGTTCTTGAGTTTCTTTTACATGGCCTAAAGAACTAGCTTCCTCCTTTCCCCTCCTCCTGCCACCATATTTAAACCGCCCTTTCCACTTTCCAAGAGAGGTGAAATTTTCTTCTACTTCCAGGGCATCTGTTTGAATTTGTTCCAAAGTACTAGACTTTCTTTCTTTGAGGGTAAATCCAAACTATGGTTCAAAAGCTCCAACAGAAACCACTTTAGTAGCAGCCTCTGGGGGTTTAATTTTAGCAAGAAGGCTATTATATAATTTATTAAATCTCCTTATGAATTCTGAGACATCTTCATTATCTTTTTTCATCATTCCATTAAACTTTGTTAGGATATGCCCATGGTCTTTGTTGGGTAGTTTAATTGTTCTTAAATTACTTCACTAATTTCCAACCAAGGTTTGTGTACTTGTGAGATGTATGTGCACTATATATGCTAGGAGTTATATCTATGGATTGAATTATTCTAAGTATGAAATTATCCTAACTATGGAAAAATGTTTGAATGAGATTTAGAGATTAAACATGCACAAGTTTTTTCTATTCAAAGTTACATCAAAACCCAATTGCTTAAATGAATTGAAATCTATTGCTTGTAGAATTGAAAATCTATTTTAATTGCAGACTTCAAAAGTTGCTTCTACTTGCATAAAAGGAATGCTTATACTAGGTTGCAGGAAAAAAATTCTAATGCTACTTGCAGAATTGAAAACACTCCAACACTATTTTGTATAAAGGAGCTTCTACAATAATTGCAAAAAAGAAAATTGCATAAGAAAAACTTAATTCCTAATTGCAAAAAGAAATGCTAATAAAACTATTGGCAAAAACAAAAATCAAATGAGAACTTGTAACTCTAAATGATTACTGATGTGCGCGATTAAATATAAAAGATATTTCTTTTGTCATCTATTAAATTAACTGAGTAATGAAACTTAACTGCTAGAAAGAAAATACATGTGAAAATCAAATATTTTTGGTATTTTTCTTTTATGGGCACTTTGAGATTGAAATAACAAATGATCAAATCATAACTGTGATGAAACTACTCAAGGAGAAAATAAACTTCAGAAAACTATCATGCAATGAGCAAATGGAAACAAACCTAAATATTCTTACAACTCACCAGGGGCCCCTCCCATGAGTGTAAGTCTATCATTGATCAATTGATTGCTTATTCACGCATTGAAAACAAAAGATTCTGTTAATTTGAAATATAGTTCACAATGTTGGATATAAACCACAATGTATTTAACTTCTGAACTATCTTTTGGGTTTCTCCTTATGGCTTTTATACATTTTTCATTAAAAATAATTCAATACTTTTATGCCGATAAGAAATAAAATTGTTCTGCCATCTAGGAAATAAAATTAAAATAAAACTTTATCTCCTCTTGATTTTCTACTGAAAGAGAAAATCAAGAGAGATTCTTCTCAAATCATATGCTTGTGATTGAATACGTCTTTTTCACGCTCTCCTGATTTCCTCGTGATCTTATACTTATCTTCGCTTGATTGTTGCATCGTCATTCTCAAAGTTTGACTTTGAGTCTGACTCTTAGATCTCCTAATCTTTATAGCCTGCCAAGTCATGTCAATAGGTGATCATCCATGTGGTGAAAATTTTTCATGTTCAGATACCCTTCATCCTTTTATTGATGCATTGCAACCAGTCTAACCATGGATATCATTGTGTAATTCAACATTAGCTGTGAAATGGTCAAGATTATGTAATTGTAGAGATGTTTCATCATAATTCATAAAGAGATACAAATTTTAAAACATGGGTGATTATTACCTTTTATAAGTTGAAATAACCTTAAGTATGCTAAGACTGCTACAAAAATGGCCACAAAAAATATAAAGAAGAGGGAAAGAGATGGTAAAAAAGGAAACAATTTCAGAATTCAACATTCCCCGACATTGAAGGTCTTGCATGTCCTCATGCACCAGAAATTGAAAATTGGTTCTTCTTTCTTATGTAATGTATGATTTCTGAAGCTTGTGCAAGCACGTCCAGACTAGTGTTTTTCTTTCTTTTTCTAATGTTGAAGGTAGCCCTTGGTCTTGTCATTAGAATTTTACTCTACAAACCCATGATCTTATTATTAAGGAACTTATTGTTTGCTTTGAGTTTCATATTTTTCTTATATCAATGGCAAAGATGTAAAAGTGTGTTATCATTATGAGTTCTTAATATCTTATTTTGTACCTTTGCTACTTCTCTTTCCTATGTGAGACATTTAATAAGAACTTCTAGCTCATATATATCTCGCTTCAGAGTATCCTAAATTCTATGGTCTGACAAAAGAGTTTCATTGAATGAATTTTCTTGATTCTAAGAGGAACTTAACCTCTGTTGCGCTCTATGTTCCAGGGATTCCACATACTCATAAATTTCTTGTTGGATTGTGTCAATGTTTGGTGTTTTTCTTGTCAGGCTCGCTATGTGAGATGGTTTTTTGTGCCATTCTTCTTCAAGATCGATCATTTATGGAGATTGTGTATTTCAAAGTTTTTAAATTCTCCTGCTTCTTCTCAATTTTATCCATGATCCTATAGTGTCTTGACTTTTTTCTTTTCTAAGCTCTTGTTTTATCTTCTCTGATTTTTCACTTTCTTTAGGTAGCTTAGAACTTAAGTTGGCTTTCTTTCTTCCAAGACTCTATTTTTCATTTTTCTTCTTACATTTTTCAAAGTATTGAGAGAGCAGGGTGTCATCTTCAAACGAGTCTTCTAGTGCTTTGTTTCATTCTATTTTGTATTTTCTTCTTCCATTTTCTCTTCAAGGTTAGGGTTTGATGTTGACTTTCATCGACTCCTTTTAACCTTCCCTCTTGTTTCTTCTTCTTGAACTTCTATAAAGTGGTTTGAACCAGAAAATCCTACCAATTGTCTCCCTTAGATTCTAAATGTGCTTCTATGATCATTTTGATCAGTCCATGATGGTAGAGGGAATTATCAATGGATATGGAATATCTTTGTATATTAGATGCCATTTTTCTAAGACTTTGAAGCCAAAAGTAAGGTAAATTGATTTCATTCCCGTCAATAAAATGCATCAAAAGTCGGGCATGGTAGAAAAACATAGTTCCAAACCTTCCTTCACAAGTTAAAGATTTCTGAATAACCAACAATAAATTTCTCCATTTCCCTTTTTGTGATGTAACTAGGATTCCCTTTTTAAATATATGTATATCCATACTTGGTTCTCTAAGGAAGTGCACCCAATCATTCTCTTTGATTTTCCTGTCCTTGAACCAACTTTCTTCGTTTTTGGGCAATTTTGTAGCTTTTGCCATGATAGACTCTATCAAAATAAGCTTGATGTCTCCAATTTTTTCTTCGACTCCATCAAAAATCCTGAGAAAAAGCTTTGGTGACTTCTATCTCATGCCCGTCGAATTTTTCAAAGAACTTAAGCCACCCTACTCGCTGCAACTGATCTCTAACTCTTAGGTATGCTTGAAGAAACTTGATTTTGTTTGGTTCATACTTGACGATGATACCCATGGTGGAGAGAAGTCTCAATCTTCAATTGTTTCCTTTTGACAAGGATGATGGAGGGTTGATATGAAATGAGCAGGGTTGACAGGTGAGGGTTTCAGAATGGAGTGAAATGGGATGAGGTTAAGTAAGAATGATGGTGAAGTAAGGCGCTTATGGAGTATTAGTTTCGTGATAAAACTGTACTTTTTCATATGATATCCCACGATGCTTAGACCTGATTTGTTGAGGTATATGCAGAATTGATGGGACTGAATGAGTAATGATGATGGTCGAGTGTAACAATTATGATTTTTAGGCATTCTTATAAGGTTTTCTAATGTTCAAGTTTTTCCTTAATAAAATCATCCCATGAATTAAAACCCAGGTTATTATATGAAAATAATTCAACATCCTACCTACCTTTTCTTTGTGAGTTCCTTTAATGTTCCTTTGATATGGATTTATGATGTTTGATGTAGATGTAGAATTCGGACTTGGCTGCAGATTTGAAGATCAGCTGCAAAATGACATAAGTTATGTTGCTACTCATTTTGAAATTTTGTTGCTCTGATCAGAGAAAAGACTCTTTATTTTTGTTGTTTCTTTAGTAATCAGTGAAGAAAACTAATCTTCAGAAGTACTTCTTATCACCTGAAATTTATTAGAAAAAGAAGGATAGAAAGAAATAGGGACAAGAAAAGGAAATTATAAAAATCTAAACCACCAATAAATCTTGGTTTTCAGTTAATATTTTCTATATAAACATGCCAACATAGTTGGTTTTCATGTTATATATATATATATATATATATATATAATATATATATATATATTATATATATATATATATATATATATATATATATATTAATTTTGTTATTATTATTTTGATTGGAAAAATTACAATGCAGTTGGAAAATGGGGAGAAGAATCTCCTTTCTTGACCAACTTGAATTCAGAATTCTCTTGCAAATATTTGGCAAACTCTTCTTTTGTTAGTGGTTTATAAAACCATTTTAATCTATGAGCATTAACAAGGAAAGTAACTTGTTCATCATCTATATTTTCTATTTTGACTGCTCCATTATAAAAAATAGTATCAATCTCATAAGGACCAAGCCATTGAGTTTGAAATTTCCCTTGAAAATCTTTGAATTTGGAATAAAAAAGAAGAGCCTAGTCACCTTGCTTTAAATTTTTAGCTTTAATAAATTTGTCATGTCACTTTGATCTTTGTTGCTAAACTATGTTGGTCCTTTGAAAAACATCTTGTCAGATCTCATCTAACTAATTAGCATGAAATATTTTGTAGTTTCGTATACCAAACCATAACCAATTTTTACACGTAGAATTTGTTGAAAAATGTGTAACTAGGTTTGGTCTTCATAAGTGTGAAATGTATTCTTTTAAATATAAAATGAAAAGAGGTTATTATTATTATTGGAGCATGGGTTTGGAAAATGGGGAGAAGAATCTCCTTTCTTGACCAACTTGAATTCAGAATTCTCTTGCAAATATTTGGCAAACTCTTCTTTTGTTAGTGGTTTATAAAACCATTTTAATCTATGAGCATTAACAAGGAAAGTAACTTGTTCATCATCTATATTTTCTATTTTGACTGCTCCATTATAAAAAATAGTATCAATCTCATAAGGACCAAGCCATTGAGTTTGAAATTTCCCTTGAAAATCTTTGAATTTGGAATAAAAAAGAAGAGCCTAGTCACCTTGCTTTAAATTTTTAGCTTTAATAAATTTGTCATGTCACTTTGATCTTTGTTGCTAAACTATGTTGGTCCTTTGAAAAACATCTTGTCAGATCTCATCTAACTAATTAGCATGAAATATTTTGTAGTTTCGTATACCAAACCATAACCAATTTTTACACGTAGAATTTGTTGAAAAATGTGTAACTAGGTTTGGTCTTCATAAGTGTGAAATGTATTCTTGTAAATATAAAATGAAAAGAGGTTATTATTATTATTGGAGCATGGGTTTCATGCTCAAGTTCTTTTATTTTATAGGTCAAGCACCCATTGAGTTCTTCTAGGGTTTGTCCTAGGTATAAGATCCATTGTCATATATTGAACACCTTATGGGCACATTGTAAATTGTAAATAAAAAATTATTTTGTCTTTAAAGTGTCAAAATACCCCCAAGATCAAGTCAGCCTACATGAAGAGCCACATCCACCCTTGAAGAAGCCTATATATAAAGGAACTCGTCCTCCACTTGGATCACTCACTCACTCATCTCTTATGCGAAGAAGCAGAAGAAGAAGAAGTTGAAGAAGGAAGTGCAAAGAAGAGGAATTTGAATAAGTCGAAGTGTTTTTGGGCCTTATATATCTCTCTTGCGAAGATCGAAGTTAGGGTTTCTGCTTTTGGATCTTTTGTGGTTCGATTTTGGAAGGAGAAGAGGAGGGAAGGAAAGTGAAGGTCTCTTAGGGAATATTAGTAGCCCTACGACTCAAGACAAGGCAAGAATAGTCAAGAGGAAGGCTATTAGAGAGAGATCAAAGTTTCTTAGAGAAACAACAGCAATTGCAGCAATTGTTGGTGAGCAGAATTTCAGATCTACTGGGAGGTCGAAGATATTGCAGTAGGAGGTTGTGGTAGACTTTATATTGGAGGGTGTTCTTCTGATTCTCTAGTTCATGGTATTTGTCAATTGAAATATCTAAGCAAAGAAGAGATTTACGATTTTTCCCCTCAAGAGGAGGGGTTTTGGCCCTGGCTTGCATCTTATATACTGTGTCATTGTTCTTACTGTTTTGGTAGTTGTTTGATGTATTAAAGATTGGAATAATAACGAACAAAGCTAATAAGTAAAAGATAAGACAAACAGTTATCAAGTTAAAAGAATTAATATATTCATTGCCCTATTGAATTCTCAACATGGTATCAAAGCTTTGGTTCTCTAAGGGCATCATGAAGATCTCCTCTACAATAAATAAGGTCATCAACAAAATTGCAACCCAACTCAAGAAAGGTATCAAGGAAGTATGGAGTTTCTTATTCTCTTCAAAGAAAGCATCAATTAGTGAAAGGGATGAAGGTCTCTTCTCAACTCTCTCTGGTACATTCCAAAACGAAGACATTTGCGTAATTGATGATGGTGCATCAATGCACATGACTGACCACTCCAACCGATTGAAGACCTTAACAGGAAAATCCGCTTACTCTATGGAACTTGGAGACAACAAAAGCTATCTTGTGAAGGGCATTGGATCAACTTCCATAAAACTTGAAGATGGAAGCAACATCCACCTCAAAAACATTTTATTTGTTCTAGTTTTGCACAAAAAAATTACTTTCTATTTCAAGTTTAGAAGACAAAGGAGATAGAGTAGCCTTCATTGATGGAAAATTAGTTGTTTGGGGAAAGGACTCAAGCTTAGATCAAGCTAAAGTTATTGGTATCTGAGAAGGAAGGCTTTACATATTAATATCTCCTGTAAACCAAGCCCTAGTTCACACTATGATTAGTCCATGTGAACTTTGGCATTGAAGGTTTGGTCATATACATTTCAAAATACTTCCAACTTTAAGTTCCATAGTAGATGGAATCCCGAATCTAAAGGAATATCATGAATGTGTCTGCAAGGGATGTGCTTTGGGAAAGAATACCAAGAGACCATTTGGAAGCAATGCTTCATGGTTGAAAGAAATTTTGGATCTCATTCACCCTTATGTGTGTGGACCTATGACCCCAAAATCCCTTGGAGGCCATCTATACTATGTCACATTCATATATGATCGTGCAAGAAAGACCTGGGTTTACTTAATGAAAACCAAGGACAAAGTATTTACAAAATTTCAAGAATTCAAGGCTGAGGTGGAGAATCTTATAGAAAGAAGAATCAAGATACTAAGATCTGATAATGGAAGAGAATATACATCCAAAAAGATTATAGCATTTTGTAAGGATTCTGGATTAAGAGGGAGTTAATAAGCCCATACAATCCCGAACAAAATGGAGTCGTAGAAAGAAAGAATAGATCTATAGAAGAAAGTGTAAAAGAAATATTACATGATCAAGATTGACCTAAGTTTCTGTGGGAAGAGGCAACAAAGATAACGATCTACATTTAGAATCGATGTGCTCAAAGATCTCTAGATAACAAGACTCCTTAAGAGGTGTTCACTGGAAAGAATTTGTTTGTAGATCATCTCTAGATATTTCGGTGTCTTGTGTGTATTCATATACCAAAGGACAAAATAAAGAAGTTGGATCCTTCTGGTATGAAAGGTATATTTGTTGGGTATAGTAACTCATCGAAAGCTTATAGAATCTATATGAAAGATGGACATCACATTGAAGTTAGTTGTGATGTCATATTTGATGAGAGTATAGAATTCAAGAAGTCAAAATAAATTTCTATAGATTCTAATGATGAAGAACTTCTGATATTTTAGGAGGAAGTTGACGAGGAAGCAAACGAATCACACCATGAAGAAGAAGGGTCTAGTGAACCTGTTCAACCCGTGGTCATTCCAGAAACAAGGAAAATACCTAATTGGTTTAAATCCACACTATTTGATGCAAAAGTTCATGGGGCAATGCAAGGATAGAGAAAGTAAGAGACCCAAGAAATATTTTCAGTTTGTTGCATACATGACAAAATGAATAGAAGCATAACCATCCACCTTTGAAGGGGTTGTAGAACATCAAGAATGGAAGGATGTCATGGATGAAGAGTAACAATCTATAATGAATAATGGAGTATGGGATATCGTACCTAGGCCCAAAGACAAGTTTTTGGTTACTTCCAAGAGGATCTATAAGATAAATCATGCGGCTGATGGAAGTATAGATAGGTATAAAGTAATATTTATGGTTAGAGGTTTCTCTCAACTTTAAGGCATCGACGATGAAGAAACATTTTCTCCAACAACAAGATATACAATGATTCGATCATTAGTCTCTCTGGAAACATCTATGGGATGGAACATCCACCAAATGGATGTCAAGACTATGTTTCTGAATGGCACCATAGATGAAGAACTCTATATAGAACAACCCTTTGGATTTGAATTCAAATATAGGAAGGCATATGTTTGTAGATTGAAGAAAGTTTTATATGGCCTCAAGTAAGCACCAAGGACATGGTATGCTAGAATGGATGCATACCTACAAAGAATAGACTTCACAAAAAGTTTTGTTGACTCGAACCTTTATATGAAGGTTGAAAATAATGAACCTGTAATTATTCTTCTGTATGTAGATGATCTTCTCTTGACAGGTGTAGAAGGTTGAATTTAATAAGCAACTGGCAGAAAAATTTGACATGAAGGATCTTTGGTTGATGCATTACTATTTGGGACTACAATTCTGGCAAGGATCGAATGAAATCTATTTGGGTCAAGGAAAGTATGTGTTCGGGATTCTAAAGAAGTTTGACATAATGGACTGTAAACCTATGACCACTTTGATGATCACAAACTTCAAGAGACTGAGGAGTTCTGAATCAAGCCCTGTGGATCCTTCCAGGTATAGACAACTTATTGGCTCATTGATGTACTTGGTGAATACTCAACCAGACATATGTTTTGCAGTAAATTTACTCAGTCAATTCTAAGTGGAGCCGAAGCATGATCATTTGATAGAAACAAAGTATATTCTTAAATATTTGTGAGGAACCATCAACTATTGTCTGAAATATGATAGAAGGAATGATGTCCAATTGATTGGATATACAAATTCCGACTGGGGAGGCAATGAATAGGATAGAAGAATCACTATGGGAGGATGTTTCAGTTTAGGATCCTCCGTGGTCTCATGGATGAGTAGAAATCAAGAAAATGTTTCTTTGAGTAGTGTTGAGGTTGAATATGTTGCAACACGTGAAGTAATAAAAGAAGAAATATGATTAAGAAAGTTGTTATCCAACTTGTTTGAAGGACCGATGAACCCTACAGTGATATTTTGTGATAACACTAATTGTATTCGTTTGTCTGAGAATCCATTGTTTCATGGAAAGACAAAGCACAAAGTATCACTATATTTGAGAGCTAGTACAAAATGGTGTGTTGCAACTACAATATATCTCCACTAATGAACAGGTAGCTAACATATTAACGAAATCGCTTCTGAACAAGAAGCTTGTATACTTAAGGGACAAGCATTTTTTGGTTGATTTGACCTCCCTAATTGAGAGGGAGAGGTAGACACTACATTCTTGTCTTCACTTGAGAATAAAGAATGGAGAATTGGGTAACCATCTGGCATTCGATACTCTTTGAGAATTTGGTAGGGCATTCAAGATAAGAGTAGTCATGGACCGATATTCTTTGAGGATTAGCTACCCAAGATAAGAATAGTCCAATGGAAGGTCATACTCTGTGAACACGCGGGTGGAGTGTGTACCTTGGGAGACAATGATGAATGGTGTCTATACATCATTTGTCTCGCCAGCATTGTGCTCTGATCTTGTGGAGAGATATAATTGTTAGTCAAGGCCTTTCTATGTGACAATGCTAGCAAATATGATGCTAGATAAATGAGTTACCAATCTGACTCTTCTTATGAGATCTCTTCAGATTGAGAATGACCATGTACCTCTTATGAATACCTCCCTATTTAAGAGGGAGTGTTGAAAAATGTGTAACTAGGTTTGGTCTTCATAAGTGTGAAATGTATTCTTGTACATATAAAATGAAAAGAAGTTATTATTATTATTGGAGCATGGGTTTCATGCTCAAGTTATTTTGATTTATAGGTCAAGCACCCATTTAGTTATTTTAGGGTTTGTCCTAGGTATAAGAGTCATTGTCATATATTGAAGACCCTATGGGCACATTGAAAATTGTAAAGAAAAAAATAATTTGTCTTTAAAGTGTCAAAATACTTCCAAGATCAAGTCAGCCTAATGAGTTGTCAAGTCAGCCTACATGAAGAGACACATCCACCCTTGAAGAAGCACTCATCCTCCACTTGGATCACTTACTCATCTCTTATGGGAAGAAGCAGAAGAAGAAGAAGTCAAAGAAGGAAGTACGAAGAAGAGGAAGTCGAAGAAGTCGAAGTGTTTTTGGGCCTTATATATCTCTCTTGGGAAGATCAAAGTTAGGGTTTTTGTGCTAGGACCTCTTGTGGTTCGATTTTGGAAGCAGAAGAGAAGGGAAGGCAAGTAAAGGTCTCTTAGTGCATCTTAGTAGCCCTAAGACTCAAGACAAGGCAAGCGAAGTCAAGGGGAAGGCTATTAGAGGGAGATCAAAGTTTCCTAGAGAAACAATAGCAGTTGTAGCAGTTGTTGGGGAGCAGAATTTCGGATCTACTGGGAGGTCGAAGATATTGCAGCAGGAGGCCGTGGTAGACTTTATCTTGGAGGGTATTATTCTAAGTCTCTATGTCATGGTATTCGTCAATTGATAGATCTAAGCAAAGAAGAGATTTACGAGTTTTCCCCTCAAGAGGAGGGGTTTTGGCCCTGGCTTGCAACCTATATACTGTGTCATTGTTCTTACTGTTTTGGTAGTTGTTTGATGTATTTCACATTGGAATAATAATGAACAAATCTAATAAGTAAAAGACAACACAAACAGTTATTAAGTTAAGAGAATTATATATTCATTGCCTTATTGAATTCTCAACAGAATTCTTAAAATCCCCTTTTTTTGTTTCTAGTGCAATTCCTTGGATTATTCCACTAACCTTGATACCATACTGACTACAAAAGAAATATTTGTTTGACTTTTAGTTAAGTAGGCCAAACTTCCAACCAATTGATGATACAAAGTAGCATCAACTAAATTGGATTCATCATGTCTGTATAACTTCAACCCAACTTCCAAAGGAGTTGTCGTTGGCTTGCAACTCAACACTTTGAACCTCTTCAAAATGTCTCAAGTATACTTGGTTTGTGACATGAAAATACCATTTTCCTTCTGGAAAACGTTAATACCCAAAAAAAATGAAACTCACCAATATTTTTCATCTCAAACTTAGCTATAATATGTTACTTAAATCTTTGAAATAGTTCAGCGTTGTTCCTTGTGTAGATCAAATCATTGACATATAAGACAACTATCAGAATGTCTTATCCTAACTAAAAGATATAGAGATTGGGTTTAGATAAACTTTTAACTAAGCCATGATCCTGGAAATATTTATCAATTCTTGAATACAAATCCCTTGGTGCTTGCATAAGACTATACAAGGCCTTATTCAACTCATAAACACAATCTTATTTTCATGGCATTTCAAAACCCTCAAGTTTATCCACACAAATTTCTTCATCCACATAATCATTCAAAAAGTTTTAACATCCATCTAAAAAATTGGCCATATTTACTAAGTAGTTAGTGCAAGAACCATCTTGATTATACCAACTTTTCCATTGGGGCAAATGTCTCAGTATAATCAATGCCTTCCTTCTATGCATATCTCTTTGCAACTAAACAAGCCTTATACTTATAAATTTTGCCATCTGATTTATACTTGATTTTATAAACCCATTTAGTGCCAATTACACATTTTCCCTTTGGTAATTTGACTAAGTCCCATGTATCATTTTTCACAAAGGTTGCTTCCATAACTTCATTCCATTCTTTCTTTTCTTGATGCTTCTGCATAATTATGTGGTTCATCCATTTTCATTACATGTCCCATCAATGCAGAATTCACTAGAGAAATTTGAGATATAGTAACCCTTCTTTCAAAAAAAATACCCAACATACTACTTGCTAAATGACCACTTTAAGCCACTTAGGCTTCTTCTTAACTTCATCTATCTTCACTGACTTGGAATTTGATCCATCACCAATATCCACTGCATCTTTCCTCAATTCAAATTGTACATGTCCTGGCTGATAGATTATCTTCTCACCAAATACAACATCTCTACTTTTTATCATCTTCTTTGCTTCAAGATAAAAAAAAACTTGTAACTTGTTGTTTTAGTATTGTATCAAATAAAGATAAACTTAATAATTTTAGCATCCAATTTCTTCCTCTTTTCCTTCGAAACATGTGTATATGCAGTACAATAAAAAAAAAATTCATATGTACAACACTTGGTTTGTGTCTTGACCATTCTTCTTCTAAATCCAAATTCAATACTACCTTTGTAGGACATCTGTTAAGAGTGTATATTGTTGTGTGTATTGCTTCGACCCATAACTCATTTCCAGGAGACTTACTATCCATTTCAACTATGGTCCTATTCTTCCTTTTTGTGCCTCCATTTTGTTGAGGAGAGTATGAATTGGTAAACTCCTATTTTATTTCATTCTTCAAAAACTCATTTGACTTGTATTCTCCCCCATTATATGTTCTTAGGGTGAGAATTTTCAAACCACTTTGATTTTCAACTAAATCCTTAAACTCAAGAAAATGAGAAAATACTTCAAACTTCTCCTACAAAAAATGCACCTATGTCTTCCTAGAATAATCATCAATAAAAGTGAGAAAATAATGTGTTTTTACAAAAGACACAATCTCCATTAGACCACACAAATTTTAATGCTCCAATGTTGGATGTTCTCTAACCTTCCACGTTCTATTTGAGAAACTTTCCCTATGTTATTTCCCAAAAATACACCCTTCACGTACTTCATCATCCAACTTAATATAAGGAAGACCATTCACCATGTTATTCTTTCTCAGCAACACCAAACTCTAAAAATTTAAATGTCCCACCCTTAAGGGCCAAAGCTTACTATTCACTTCTTTTGTTGCTTTCAAATTCTGTGAATTACTCAAATCAAAGGAGAGCTTGAAAATTTCCATCTTCAATGATTTCACCTTGTTAGGCCCCTATACTACTAGTGTAACCCCTTATTGTTATTAGTACAACCCACTTATTATATTGATGTACCCATGTAGTGCCCATATTGTTACTATTGCGCCCCATAGAAGCCCATTATTGTTATTATTGTGCCCTTATATTTTATTGTTATTGTAGGCTCTGATTATGTTATGACCCCTTAGACTCAATAATATAGAGAGGAGGAGGTCTTTCATTTGTATCAATCCAAGAATTTTTCAATTTATGTAATGTAAAGGAGGTTGGCCCCCTTGAAGAGGTTGAATTCTAAGGCGTTGATCTATCTTTTCTATCTTTTCTTGAGCTGGTTTCATAACATTTGGTATCAGAGCTTTGGATTCTAGGGTTTCGCCGCTCCAAATAGGTCATCGTGGAATTTTCGCTATAACTTTTTTTCTACGATGTTTCAAAAGTCGGAAAAAAAAAACCCATTTGAGAAGACATCGCGCTGCAGCTCGGGTCCAAATTTCAGATCTTTTCGCGCTACATTTGTGGAGATATGATCTGAGGAAGTTGGTCTTTTTGCAGACTCCTGAATTACATTCCAAACAGGTGACCTGGGGAAAATCGTCATAACTTTCTCTCTGAGCATCAGATTGAAATTTCGCAAAAGGGTATAGAAAGAGGACGAACTGTAGTTTCTTCTAGATATTATTTTAGAGCCAATGGTCCAAATAGTGACACGTGGAACTTCATACAATTTCGCTCTTCTGTAAAGGTCTATAATCAGGTCACTGTGGGAGATTTGGCATAACTCTTCATTGGAGAATCCAATTGGGGTCAAACTGGTGGAATTGGAAAGAGGACACAAAGGGCTACTGCAGGTCACAATTTTAGAACTTAAAGACTAAAAGTACAGAGTTATAGTCACTTCAAGATCGAGCTCCTAAAATCAAGAAAAAGCAAGATGAGGAAGTTTGATGGCAAGGATCCGGTAAATTGGATACGTCAGATGGAGCAATATTTTGATCTACATGGTGTACCACTGTTACAAAAAGGTATGTATTGCATCTTCATATTTAGAACCAGATCAATTTTTATGGTATAAAGGGCTTTGTTCTCGTAAAAAACTTGTTACGTGGTCAATTTTAACGGAGGAAATGATAGCACAT
>APFE030418603.1:1782-30682 GCA_000404065.3 Pinus taeda
AAGCAGTGGAACATCACATCGAACATCAACAACAAGTCCTCCAGCTCTTAAAGGATAACCTCGTGTTGGCACAGAATAGAATGAAACAACAGGCAAATCAACATCGCAGTGAAAGAATTTTTGTTGTAGGTGATTGGGTATTTCTACGGCTACAACCATAGAAGCAAATGTCCCTCAAGCAAGCTAAGAAGGATAATAAATTATCACCAAAGTATTATGGTCCGTACAAGGTGTTGCAAAAGATTGGTACTATGGGATACAAATTGGAGCTTCTTGCAGCTTCTTGATTGCACCTAGTTTTCCATGTTTCATGTTTAAAGAAGGTTATAGGCGACAAGCTCCCAGTTCAAACAACATTGCCAGAACTTGACGAGGAAGGAAAAATTATATTGGAACCAGAAAAAGTCACAGAAACAAGAATTCAATAGCTATGAAATCGATCACTTTCAGAGTATCTTATCAAGTGGAAGAACTTATCCGCTGAAGATTCCACATGGGAGGATGAGAATTTTATACAAAAGTATCCAGAACTACTCAAGCGTTGAGGAAAACACCTTTTTGAAGGAGAGGGGCATGTTGGGTCCCTATAATACTAGTGATTACCCCATTACTCATGTAGTTATACCCCTTATTAATATTATTGTGCCCCTATTGTCCCCATATTGTTATTACTGTGCCCCATAGAATCCATCTATTATTATTTTTGTGGCTTTATATTATTATTGTTAGGTTGGCTGGGTTATATTGTGACTCCTTAGACTCCAATATATAGAAAGGAGGTTTTGTCATTTGAATCATCGAAGAATTTTTCATTTATGTAATGTAGAGGTTGCCCCCTCGAAGAGGTTGAATTCTATGGCATTGATCTATATTTTCTATCTTTCTTGAAGCTATTTTCATAATAGAAGACCACCTAACTCTTCATGGAGTGCTGTAAGATCAGTAGCACACTAAGCAACTACCTAATGCACTTCCTAGACGTGCTGTTCAGAGACTTTGGTAGGTGAACTGCTACCCTGCACCTATTCTTGTGTTCCCTGCATTTGTGCAAGCTTTTCTTCAATCAAGATAGTAATGATGAACACCTCATCGATCCATGGTTGTACGCACATCTTCAAGACAACTTCCTTCCATCATGTGGCTTCCACTTTCTCCTTGAGCGCTTTCGCCTGCTACATCTGTGCGAGCCTCTGTGTAAGGGCCACTGTCTATACAGTCCCTTTTATTTCATCGTACTATTGCTATAGCTCACTCACCTCTATTTCTAGATGGTGTATATTCGGGTCCTCCTGCAGAGTGGTGAGGGCCTCAAACAACTCTTCAAATAGTTTGGTGCAGTCCTTCACTGCACTGTTGATCTTTGTTATTCTTGTTGTAATGATGCTGGCATGCTATTCCTTCACCTTAGGTAGAGTTGAAGGCTACACCATCAATTTTAGCTCAGCTATCTAAAGGTTCAGCTCTAACTGAATGTTAGCCATCTCTTCTTTTGCCTTGCACACCCCTCCCGCTAGTCTCCAGATGCGCGCCTCCACTAGTTCCTCTGCTGGGATGGATAACTCAGGGACCATCTGGCAAGCTTCCTCAACCACCTTCACTAGCTATATTTTCTATGTCACGACCTCATCGTGCTGCAGGCTCAATTGTTCAATATTAATCCATTACTCGCTCATCACCTGGAGCACGCGACCCTCCATGTATAGCAGTTCTATAGTCACTCCATCCTGCAGAAAATAGAGCATCTCCCGAGGGAGCACAACCCTGTTTATCCCAATTCCCTTTAGTGCACTAACCATAGGCCTGTTGACCTCATTTTCTGTAACCATTTCTCCCTCTAGTATCACTATAGTGTTGGTCATGCAGGCACAGAGCATTTCTTCTATTGCGGCTGCACCTACTGCGAGGCTGATCAACAGAGTACCAGCCTAAGGAGGGTGCACCTACAACTCTTATATATGTGCCTGGAGGGCCCCCAACACCATCTGATTTTCCTCCGCGAACTGCTGGAGGGCATCCACAGTGATGTACTACATTGTCTCTCCTATGTCATGGAGATCTCACTCAGTGAGGGTTATCAAGTCGAAAGAAGTCTTGGAGGCTTTTGACTTCTTTCGCAACCCCACCTACTCTCTCGGGTGCTGCCGCTTCAGCTGTGTGGATGTCTATGAGTCCGCACCACCTTCCTCTGTTTCTATCTCTTGTTCAGGCAAAGGTAACTTCTGGGCCTCGCATTCCTTCTGTGCTGCCTTTTGTTGTTCTATAAATATCTCAACGGCTCAGGTAAGTGCTCAAACAAAGCCTTCGACTTCAAAAGATCAAACAGATCTGGGTTCATAACTCTCTGGGTGCACAATAGCTCAATTATCAAATGGCTAAGTGTTGTTTGCTTAATAGCCCTTTGCAATTTATAGTGCCTTTTGAATTCGAATTCGACTGTTCCCCCCAAATTTGGTCCTTTAATGCTCCCTTAACGACAAATTTTCCCAAATCTAGCCCATAAAGTTCACCTTAAATTCCTATAGCCTGCTCCATTTGGTTTCAAACCAAGCATCACATCGTGAATAGTGACTATAACAATCACTTTCCAGCTAGCCTGCATGGCAACATAGCTACCCTTACACTGTCGCAGACCTTGTGACACCTCGCTACTGCGTGCAGTCCTATCATCGCGTAGTTCCCAGGTAGAGTAGTTTATAGTCCTGCACCTCCTTTTAGCTGCCTGGAGTGCTAAGACTATGCTTCCTGTGGCTATTCAAAGGGTCAGGCCACCTGTATATGGCTTCAACTGACTACCGTTTACTTTTCCTGGGAAGAGTTCACCTTTTAACTTCACCAACTGCATCGTGCTACCATTTGTGAGCTCATTAATAACATATGGTTCAATCCAATGCACCAAATTGATAGACTCTTAGTAGTAGTCTCCAATTCTGTTAATGTAATCGAGCCCATCCCACTCTATCACTATCGAGAAAGTCCTTCTTTATTCCTTCCTCAAGCTTCTTGCCTTCTGCTTCCGCCACAGTGCTTTTCTCCCTCAACCGAACTCTTTGTTCCATGAGTTCTTGGAACCTAAGGTCACCCTATTGGATCTCTTCATTGAGTCCTAATAGTTCTTCTTCAAGCTCTTTCAATGGCATGAGCCTTTCTTCCAGTGCTCTGAGGTCTGTCATACCCGTGAATGCCACTACACGTGGACTAAGCATGATATACTCCATAAGCATTACGGATTCTACTCCATAGACCAGCTTAAAAGGTGTCTATTCTATTAGGTTCTTGCATGCCATCCTATAAGCCCATAGTACTGTAGGTACATGCAAGTCCCACTCACTTTACTACGCACTACATACCTTGTTTAATGCATTGCACACCTTGTCAACTGCTTCCACGTGGATAACCTTCTGTGCATGTGTTCTTCTCGCATATTGTATGTCCAACATGTAGAGCCATTTGCGCAGTCCCCCCCCCCAACACATGTTTATTGACCATACTTCTCAGTTTGGAGTTCATGTGCATCTGCATAGGTTGTTTTCCATATGCTTTCACCCATCTAGCTTGATGTACATGCTAACCATCATGCCCATTGTACTTATCTACCAATCGCACTCTCAGCTTCCCAAACCATGCACACATCATATTCCTACATTCACTCTAGTCATCAAAGCTCCCTTTGTGAATACCCCACCACCTCTTGGGCATAGTGCACAATACCCAGTTCAATGCATAGAAGCCTTGCTTCTCTAGCACCTCCCTTTCAAATTTGTCGAAGAAGGCCTCTACCTCACTTAACTCATCATAAGTAAGTAGATCTCTCATTTTCGTCAATACACAATGTAGTGATCTTGTCATCATGTTACAATTAAGCATGGTTACCACATGTAACCAGTTCTCCCATCGCTCTATCTTTTCATCGGAATCTGAAGTACAGGAGCTCTTCTGCTCCCATGAAATTCAGCCATCCGTGGTGGGATTTACCCAGTCTTTCTCTCACACAGTTATCTTATAGATGTAGTCCAAATCATTGTCACTTTCATTGTCACGCACTGGCTCTATATAGCGCGATCCTTTAGCAGGGTCCAGGGGTATAACTACACATAGAGACTTATTCTCAAAAATCATCTTGCACTTCATCAAATTAATCACCCCATTCATGTAAGTGGCCTAATCAATTCCTCAGAGCATGGGGTAGGGATTGCTGTCATCAACAATCTCTACCACTTCAAAGTCTGCTAGTGCACTCACTCCCTCAATATTCACAATGATTCACTACAATCGTCCCATGGGTATTATCTTCTAGTGGTTCACCATTTGCAGTTGAATAGGATACCACAAAAGCGTAGGCATCCCCATGCGCTCCCATGTATGCTTCCGTAGAACATCTGTGTCCGATCCTAAATCCAAAATTACTTGGTCCATCTCATATTCTCCAATCTGCATGGTTAACCTCATTTATCTTCCTATCCTCATCTTATTCTTTCCAATCTTCCGAACTACGCACGGTTCTCTTGGTATGGTCCCAACGCATCTGTTAATGACTTCTTGTAATATTTTTACAGCTTTACTGTCACGGAGTAACTTCATGCAGGCTTCCAGGAATGTCATGAGAATAGATGGGTCCATCTCTGGCTTCGATTTATCTTTTCTTCCTAAAGTGGGGGCATCAATGAAGCTCTTCTTAGATTCCATGAAGGCTTCCTCAGTGTGCTCCAAATCAACTCTACTTCTTTCACCAGAGCTTTGTGAACACAAGTACTATCTTCGGGCTATTTGCCTTTGTCATCTCCTGTCTCAATTCAACTTCAGAGCATAATGTTCACATTTTGATCTTCCTCGCGTGGCTCAGACCTCATAATTTACAGGTTTTGAGTCAAGGGAGGTAGTAGTGCTCCCTTGTCGCATATCCTAGCTATCAGCGTACGACAATCTTTCATCTCATGATCAAACAAGGTACAATACAGACATGATGGATGCATTGTGTTCATAGAATTATGGGCATAATGTCCTAGCCCTCCGTAATTGTAGCATATCAGCTATCCGTGACCTCTTCTAGTTCCTCCCCCATCTCAGCCCCATCCACGCCCCTGAAATCCTATTCATGCCACTCTTGCATTTTGATCTAGGGGTTGTGTTTTTGCTTGAACTCTATAGGTGGGAGTTCTATCCATCATCGGCTCATAGATTCTGCAAGTGCACTCATCGTGTCCCAACAACCTACAAAAATTACAGAACAACTATTGCGAATTCTGCGTGTACTTCTATAATAAATGGTAGTTGTCCGTAGCATGCTTCCCACCTATTTGAGAAATTACACACCACAAAGCAGGTTTTGTGCTAGGTCCTGCTTGCGCTTCTGGTCTTAATGACATCGGTCCTCCTCCCACAAGGTAATTTGCAAACACTACACAATGGTCCTTATCATGACCTTGACCCTTGCATTTTACACAGCACACCTCTTCGTACACTTCTGGTCAAGTTGCCATGTCCTATTTCAGACTTTGCATCTCAAGGCATAAGTTTTTCAATTGTGCGAGGATCTACTGAACTCCCAAGTTAGGATCCTACATTGGGGTCTCATGAAGCCTCATCGCGATCTCGAAGGCCTCTTCTTGAGTTGTTAACTTCTGATGCAATAACGTTCTCCTCAAATGTGGCATTAGTGACACTACAAACCATTTGCGGTGTTGTCCATCCGTCAGATTTATATTAGCTTCGTGAATCACACACTTTAGCCTTTAATCCAGTTCCCAAGGAGTCTCACCTCGTAGCATCATGATCTCTTTGAATCCAATGATAGACTATGCTTCTGACTTTGGCCAGCTAAATTCCTTATTTAGTGCAATTTGGATATCTGTGATTCCCGCATTTGGATTCTCATTATAATGCTTAATATACCAAGTTAGTGCGTAATCCTGTAGAGTGCTAACCAACATCTCTTTCTTTATATTTTCATCTGTAACTCCCTGCGCTTCCCATACGGCTCTTACTATGAACCAAAATTGGTTTGGATCTTCATTTCCCAATCCCTTGAACACAAACAACTTTATTTTGCTTGGCATGTTGAATCACGATGGTTGCAGAGGTGGTATGGGTGAAGATGGAGGTGATGGCAATGAAGCTAGTTGCGGTGTGGGTGGGGGTGGTATGTGTGGAATTCCATGTCTTATCAGATGGATCACACTTTGCGAAGAGACCTTCATGAGCTCCTCCTCATCCCCTCGTCGAGGTGAAATCAATGGGCTATTCCCCGATCCCTGACTTCCTTCGTTCTTGTAGGTTTTTCCACTTCTCATAGCTCTGAACATCAAGGTAATTGCATAACTCTCTTTTCACACAATAACATTTTAATCCAAGTATTCAAAGACTTTACATACTTACCTCGCAGTCCTTTGAGAAAGCATCGCTCCGCCTTGCTATAGTTGATTGAAGTGTCTACCGCGAACTTAGTAATGAATCATCCCATAATCCAATCGAGCCAGTGATCTACAGCACGCACAATCTTATCCTCTGATGCTTCCAATCTGTGCACCAACTATGGGGTCCGCATGGTAGGATCGTCGAGCTTCCACCTTCCTTGGCTATCTGCTAGCTTCACGATCCACTCATACAGCTCAGTAGGGAAAGATGCGAAGAATACCTCATGGATTTCTATGTATAGGTAGAATTCTAACCACTCTTCTTTTTTCAGTTGCAGATTCTTGTTCTGTGCCGCGAACTCGTGAATTCTCCTGTCCAACAAACCTTCAATTTCCTTCTTAGTTGGATTCCAATGATATGACATCAGGCATCTCTATGTAGATTTCAGTCCCGGGAACGAAACCATTTGTCGGCTTATTGGGGCCTAGCCTAGGTTTGGAGTTAATTAGCCAAACAAATCCATACAATACTGGCCCTTTCGGCAACATCTTGCAGTGCTGGGATTGAAGTCTCACCCGAAGCAGTATGGGGGGATGCTGGAACCAAGTTTCCACACCCTTAAGATGTCTGAGGTTTTGCTTTAGTCCAACTATGCCTACCTTCACATAGGTCACTTCATGCACTATCCTAACCTATGATACTTTCACGATCTGTTATAATTGTCCTTCGCGTAGCCCTAACCAAGTGTTGAGATACCTTCATGTTGCTAGGGAAATGATCTGTGCTATTTTCCCAATTTACACTACATACCTTTCTTATCTTCTTATAGATGTTAGTTAACTTTACGTAAACAATTACTTTATGTTACATTCACTTAATCTACACAATCATATATGTTTGTGCATCATATAACATTAAAAATGCAATTCATACCCAATATAATAAATGCATAAAACACGAAATATTCACACAGAATTGATGCGAAACTTTTCTTTGTTAATGCTTCGATGGTTACAAACTTAACTCACCCTGGCACTCAGCTGTAGGGGTATTTTCACTCAGATGTGTACTACTAGACCTCTGTGCACTTTAGTTATAGAGCATTCTCCTACTCTACGACCCAAGTACTCGACTTACACTTAGATCTTCTGCTATGCTTCTATTCCATTATCCTTCATTGTCTTAGATTGACTCCTTTACAACTTAGAGCCTCGCTCTATTTATACAATCATCTTTAAAGCTGACATTACATTACAAAATTGAGGGTAGACAACACTGACTCATTTATAGCTCCACGCTTTGTGCCCACAAAATGGGGAGTCTTTACATCGGATTTACAATTTTTAGCCAAAATATGGGCTTTGAGCCCCAAAACTTCCCTTAGGGGATCCCGTGCCCAACAGGTCAGGCTACCACCAAGTAAGAATCAAGGAAGAGGACATTCATAAAACCACTTTCAAGACAAGGTATGGGCATTATGAGTTTGTAGTGGTAACTTTTGGGATTACTAATGCCCCTTCCATGTTTATGTGTCTAATGAATAATGTGATTTGTCCATATTTGGACAAGTTTTTGATTGTGTTTTTTGGTGACATATTATTGTATTCAAGGATAAGGGAAGAACATGGAAATCATATGGTTGTAGTACTACAATTGTTGATGGAGCACAAGCTTTGTGAAAATCTCAGCAAATGTGATTTCTTCCAATCACAGGTACATTATTTAGGGCATATTGTCTCCAAGGAGGGGATATCAATAAATCATAAGATCGAGGCCATAATGGAGTGACCAACTCCAAAGAATGTGGAAGAGGTTAGGTCATTCATGGGATTAGCAAGATATTACGGGAGATTTATTAGAAATTTCTCTAAGATAGGCCATCCCATTATAGCCTTGTAGAGAAAAGGAAAAATATTTGAGTGGATTGGAGAATGTGCAAAAAGCATTAAGTAGTTAAAGTAGATTCTCACCAATGCACCAAGGTTGGGAACTGTAAATCCTGACAAGGATTTAGTGGTGTGCACAAATGCTTGCAAGGAAGGGCATGGTGGATTCTTAATGTAGGAAGGACAGGTAGTATGCTATGAGTCCAGGAATTTAAATGAACATGAGGTGAATTATGTAACTCATGATTTAGAATTGGATATCATCATTCATGCTTTAAAAATGTGGAGGCATTATCTCCTTGGCAGAAAATTTACACTCACAACAAATCATTGTAGCATCAAGTATTTTTATTTTCAACCCAAGTTGAATGTTATGCAAGCAAGATGGTTGGCCACGCTCAATGAATTTGATTTTGAAAATTAGTAAATAAAGGGCAAGGAAAATAGGGTTGTCGATGTTTTGAGCAAAATAATTCAAGTAAATCACGTGGAAGTTGTAAGTTCTTATCAAACGGACCTAGTAGAAAGGGTCAAAATTGTTAGGTAGCAAGAAAAAAATTAACAAGTGAGAGAAAAATTGCAGCAAGATGGTGAAGATGAAGAATATCACCTCACTAAGCACTACCTAGTTAGGTTTAAAAACAAAATTTATGTGCCAAACAATGATGAAATAAAAGGAATAATACTAAAGGAGTTACATGTTAAGCCTTATTCATGCCATCAAGGATATTAAAAGACCCTTACTGATTAAAAATTATTATTATTTTCTGAATTATAAAAAGCGAGTGGTTGATTTTGTGGCAAAGTGCATAGAATGTTAGCAAATAAAGGCTATCTACAAGCATCCGTAAGGATTTTCACATCCTATACCCATTATGGAATGGAAGTGGTGGTAATTTCTATGGGTTTCATTACTATATTGTTGGGAACCACCAAGTAGCATGATGCAATCATGGTGGTGGTTGATAAGTTGAGAAAGGTAGCTCATTTTATGGCACTCAAGTCCACTAACTCTACAAGTGAGATAGCTAAGATATTCATAAAGGAGATTGTGAGGCTACATGGCATCCCTAAGAAAATCATTTCATATAAAGATGCTAGGCTCATGTCCAGGCTTTGGAAGGGATTATTTGCAGGATTGGGAACATAACTGGCATTTAGTACAACATAACATCCATAAACAAATGGGAAAATAGAGAGCAATAACAGAATCCTTGAAGATATGCTAAGGATATATGTAATGAACAAGCCCAAGAAGTGGGAAGAATATCTTCCAATTTTGGAATTCGCATACAAAAATGGATACTAGGAATCCATAATGATGATCCCATTTGAGGCATTGTATGGTAGGAGTTGTAACACTCCATTTAGCTACAAAGATCTAGTGAATAGGTTCCTTGTTGTACAAAATATGCTCAAGGAAGTCGAGAAGTAAGTTCATATCATAAAATATAATTTGAAAGTGGCATGTGATAGACAAAAGAGTTATGCAGATCAACATATGGTGCACAAAGAGATCGAAGTTAGGTAACATGTCTATTTGAGAATTAAACCCAAGAAGAGTTCCATAAGGATTAGGACTTGTTCCAAGCTAGCACCATGGTATTTTGGGCCTTTTGAGATCCTTGAGATGATTGGAGAAGTGGCATATAGGTTGGATTTACCTCCATCAGTTAGAGTTCATGATATTTTTCATGTCTCTTTGCTTAAAAGATATGTACGATATTTTAATCATATGATTGATTGGTTTTTTCTACAAGTGGAACCCAAAGGGAGAGTTTCAGCCAAAACCAATGTTCATTCTAAACCAAAGGAGTCTCATGTTGCGGAATCGAGACATAGAGAAAGTTAAAGTGAAGTGGAAGCACTTTGGGCCAAAGTAAGTAACTTGGGAAACAGTTGATGTTGTGAAAGATAATTATATCTTTTTGTTTGTTCATTAAGGAAAATTCTTATATGCTTGTAAATACTGTATAGAGTTGTGTATATAAAACTCCATAAAATAGTATGTGGTTGTGTTTTGCTTCTAGCATTGCATATGAGTGAAAGAACATTGAGGGCATTGTTCCCTGAAGAGGGAGGGGTCTGTCACAACCCCACCCATGGTTCTCTCATTAAATGCATTGTAAATATTTTTTTTTCAATTTAAAAAGGGGGACTCAGTCACTGGGATATAGTTTCTAGAGCTAAGGAGGAGGATTTCTTTCTTGGGATGGTGAATTTTTCTTGTGCATAAAATGTGAAATGTTGGAAAGCCATTAAAAACTAGTTGGTGCATGAATTAATGAACTAGTTATTATTGAATGAGCTGCAAGGAAGGTACATCAACCGATGCACTTAGGAACCTTCACAAGGAAGAAGGGACATGATATTAATAAGGGAACTACACAGGGCAAGAAACAGAGGAAAGAGAATTAAATGTCAACTCAGGAAAAGAATGGTATTCAAATTCATGTTAGAGGCAGGAGAGAAGAAATGGAAGAGGAAAAAATAAAACAAAGAACTTTGGTTCAATCAATAGACAACACCTAACGAAAGAGAATAGAGGATAAGGGGATCAGTTCGTTGGTTCCCTAGAGGTTGTGGATTGAGTTGCTAGCCTTTGTAGCCCTATAACAACTTGGGTTCTCTAGGGACTATGGGTTGAGATAGGTTCTATTTATCTGTGTAACAACTTTTTTGCCTAGAGGTTGAGGGCTGAGATAGTCTCTCGAGCCCTATAATATCTTGGGTCCCTAAAGGATATGATTTGGGATGAAATCTCTAGAGCCTTGTAATAGCTTGGGTACCCTCCAGGTTGTGGGTTGAGAGAGAAGACTATGGATCCCTAGAAAACTTGGGAAGAGGCTAATCTTAAAGAAAAATAAAAGGAAGACTTGAGTGAAAACCTTTGGTTCCTACATTACTGTTACAATGGATTTTGGACTCATTGGAAGGGAGTGAATCATTGTGTATGCACTTGCGGTGAGACAAGAACCTCTAGATTCCCTATTCTAAGAATATGGTAGCATTGAACTGGTGGGATTGAGTAAGAGTTTTTCTGGATTCCCTGTTTCAGTTGGTAGTTAATGTTCTAATCCCTTAAGAAATCCCTCAATATTTGGAATTTGGATCGGGGGTGATAGCTGCAAGTAAATGTGGTTGTAGTTGTCTATGGATGGGTGGAGAATCTCGGTCCCAGACTTAGTTTCCATGCGAATTTAAAGTTAAGTTACCATTTGTGCTTGTTTAAACATTGATTAATTTATGATTCATTTCTAGTTGAAATGGTCCTGGAATTTTGGACCGTAATAGTGTTGTTGATGAAATGAGCATATGGTTGCATCTCCATGTGGAGATGGCTTTTATGGTTATTGCAAATATATATGTAGATATATGTATGTGTTGCGTTTTTGACTGATTTTTGTTGTTAAATTAATTTCTCAAGTGTGTGCCTCTAAATTGGAAAGAGGTGTTGTAGTAATTGTGTGCTAATGTACTCATAACCTATCATATGAATGTAAATGGATAAAATTGATAACAAATATTATGCCACACTAATACATTGGAATGTTGTTCTGTATGAAATACATAACAATGTTACAAACAATATGTATGTGAATAATTTAAGGACACCATGACTTCCATAAGTAGTGGAATGATCCATAAGGACCTAGAATAAAACTTGGAAACCTTGGGAATATAGACACTTTTTATTATTATGAAAAGATTAAAAAGGAGATTTCCTGCTTGGTGGGATCTGTGATTACATACATATAATTATTCGCATAGCCACAAGCCTGTGATTTTACATTGGAGGCATTTCTTAAATGTTGGAAGAGGTACTCTATATTTTAATTATAAGGATGGTATAATTCGTTGTGTCAAGAATAGTCAACCTTGCATTATTAGCAGTTAGGATGTCTTCTGATAGCTTCGCAATGTCATTGATAGGGTACTAGATGGTTCGACAAAGCACCATAAAGTCTCTTGAATTTTTTCGTTGAAGTTAGAAACCCTCAACTTGTTGTAGGAGAGGTGAAGCCGTTTAGGAATTCACTTCAGACCTATGAAAAAATGCAACTACAAGAGTACCTACACCAACACATGCTGGGAATTCCCTGCTTTGATATGGGGAATATCAAATGGCCAGGAACGCGTTGGAGAGGCAATTGTCTGGACTTTGGAGGGGTAGCACTGTAGGGTGTAGGAATCCGCTTTCACCATTATTTTCATTAACATACGATACCATTCACATTGTTTATTGAACCCCTATTGTAAAGCCCTAGTCAGGACAACCAGTGAGAAGCGATCGGTGACGAGTTGAAGCAATCTATCATGATGCTGGTCAAAATCTAGATCATACTCATAGCTCAGAGGCAATGAGGTCTCCCTAATCAGGACATGGTAGATTTAAGAGAAAACAAAATGCAACAGAGGAGGCCAAGCATTAAAATTACAGCTAAAATTTGGTAAACCTTATCCTTGCACCAAAAAAATCCCTATCATCGCAACCTCAAATTAGCGTGGTTGATTTTCCTAGAGATTAGCCGAGAGACTTATATTGTGTAGTAAAAGGACTAAGCAGGATGAAATCATCTATGGAGGAGTTAGCTGACACATAATCCTAGTAAGGGTGCCATTGTATGGAGCTAGTGCCCACAAAAAATGAAAATCATAAGATCTCATTTGGTGGTGCCAAGAGCAAGAAGGATGACTTCAGTGGCCACAAAAATTTAGGGAGGAGACCCTACCTATCAGGTCTATCAGTTTCCTCCATCTAGAATTACATGGGGAAGTAACTAAGGGAAGTGTCAGGTAAGACGTCATAGGATGACATTAGGTAGGTGTGTGCAGGGCCCGTACCAGTGAAGGATGATATTTGTGGGGAAGTGGGTCACGCAGTAGGTAAGATCATTGGTAAAATCCCAAGAATTCTTAGAGGCATGTGGGAAAGAAGTGAGGTGACATGTAGCTAAGGGACTGACCCGATAGGTGAGGGGGAAGTGTGTGAATATATGTCAGTTTGAATGCGTCAGAATGATCTGGAGACTTAGCCACATGGACAAATGAGAAGAATCGATCTATGTAGGTGAGACGCGATGGTCCACATAGGCCCAAAAGTCCCCCCGCAGGGGCATGCAAGGAAAGAAGGATGTGAGTGTCAGGCTAGAGTATGTGGGATGATGAAGATAGATCAATATGGCAGGGTTTGCATTCCATGAGCAAAAACACAGACCCCCACTAGGTCACCCTGAAAAAATAAACTTGGAGACACCAAGAGGCCTGTAGAGGAGAATGTTGGGATCGAAGGGATGGGGTGATGTGGCATAGGTAGTGGTGATGGCCAATGGGAATAATGTTGTGCAGTCCCACCATCCACGTAGGTCCATAAGGGAGATCCATGCAGATAACAAGGAACATGTGTATGAATCATCAAGAGAGGGGAAGCACGGTGGCATTTCTAGTGGGACCCACATGGGAGGCATAAGAGTTTTGTGTTTGAAGGCATCGGGTTGATGTGGAGAGCGGAGCTCACTGCATTCAATATGGATTATATATATATATATATTATATATAATATATATATTACCCATATATTATATTATTATAGTTATACATTATATATATATATATCATATATATTTATATGTTATTATAGAACGAGTATATATAGATATGCAAGGAAAGAAGGATGTGAGTGTCAGGCTAGAGTATGTGGGATGATGAAGATAGATCAATATGGCAGGGGTTGCATTCCATGAGCAAAAACACAGACCCCCACTAGGTCACCCTGAAAAAATAAACTTGGAGACACCAAGAGGCCTGTAGAGGAGAATGTTGGGATCGAAGGGATGGGGTGATGTGGCATAGGTAGTGGTGATGGCCAATGGGAATAATGTTGTGCAGTCCCACCATCCACGTAGGTCCATAAGGGAGATCCATGCAGATAACAAGGAACATGTGTATGAATCATCAAGAGAGGGGAAGCACGGTGGCATTTCTAGTGGGACCCACATGGGAGGCATAAGAGTTTTGTGTTTGAAGGCATCGGGTTGATGTGGAGAGCGGAGCTCACTGCATTCAATATGGATTATATATATATAATATATTTATAATATATAATAATATATATATATATATATATATATATATAATATTATATATATATATATATATATATATATATAGATATGCAAGGAAAGAAGGATGTGAGTGTCAGGCTAGAGTATGTGGGATGATGAAGATAGATCAATATGGCAGGGGTTGCATTCCATGAGCAAAAACACAGACCCCCACTAGGTCACCCTGAAAAAATAAACTTGGAGACACCAAGAGGCCTGTAGAGGAGAATGTTGGGATCGAAGGGATGGGGTGATGTGGCATAGGTAGTGGTGATGGCCAATGGGAATAATGTTGTGCAGTCCCACCATCCACGTAGGTCCATAAGGGAGATCCATGCAGATAACAAGGAACATGTGTATGAATCATCAAGAGAGGGGAAGCACGGTGGCATTTCTAGTGGGACCCACATGGGAGGCATAAGAGTTTTGTGTTTGAAGGCATCGGGTTGATGTGGAGAGCGGAGCTCACTGCATTCAATATGGATTATATATATATATATATATTATAATATATTTATATATATATATATTATATACATGATAAATATACATGCTGTATAATGTTTAACCATGCAGAGTGAACACTCTAGTTGAGAGGCTCTAATGATGAATCGGGAGCCTAAGTAAACTTCCATGGATAAGAAAAAATAAATTAATAAGTAAATAATAATATAATAAATATAAAATAATAATATAGATAATAAAATTCCCCATTCTTATAATAGAATTTAAGGGGTTTGGTATGTCACACAAAGGATGTACAACCTTGTCCTCTATATAGGAAGCACATACTACACCTCCTTGTTGGCCATTCAAGCCATTAAAACCTAATCAGAATGTTGGTGTCCATTGAATGAACAAACTTGACTTAACCAATTTTCAAGCAACTCCCCCTCAAACTTCTAAATTTGTGTCCATTCTGCGCAACCAATCATTAGGTTTACAATTCCACAATATTTTCATTAATTAAATTTTGTAATGAAAATTGCAAGAGGTATTAACAAAAGGGTTGTCACAGACCCCACCCTCTCAGAGGAACACCATCCTCGATGTTTTATACCTAAACACAACATTCAACAATGTTCTATTCATGAACAAATTTTTTGGCAATGCTCTATACCTAAGCACAAAATTCAACATTGAGATTTATATATGGAGCTCTTTTACATTCATTTATGTAATGAAACAATATGGGTAGGATAGCCTCATTTAATCATTCATTCTCCAAGTGGATTCATCTAGTTAACAATGCATCCCTTTCACCTTGTTCTACTTGATTACTTGATTCTAGAGAACAATTCATCTCTAATGTCCATCCATTTTGTCCACTACAATTGTTGATCCTTTAGGTAACAAATTTAGCTCATTTTTCCTTGGGACACTCTTACTACATCTCTAATCCCAATCGATATGCTCATGATCCTTTAAATCCAATTCATTCTTCAAGATATGACATTCCCTTATCTACTTCATTTATCCCTTGGGAAATCCATTTCCCCTTGTGTGCAGCCACTCACCTTCCAGTTTCAGGCATCCCCTTCTCTACTCCCTTAGTTCCTCACGAGATCCATCCATTGGAAAGGATCTCACAAGAAGATTTTTCTCCATCACGATATCCCTCTTCTTTTCTATAGTAACACACACATGTGTCATGACATAACTCATGGTGATTGGTGCATATCATAAGGTTCCAATGTCACCAAAATGGCATAATTCCTGAAGTCTTTGGCTCCATCATGATGTTGCACACTCTTATATCATTAATATGGTGTTTCTTACCTTGTAGTCAACCTCAAATACTTGTGTTGGAAGTTCATCGGTTCTCCCACATTATAAACATATGAGTTTTATGAGATTCATCATAAGAATTTTAAACCAATTCAAGTATGCCTTCTTCAACAAACTTATTTATCAAGTTAACCGTAAAATTTGTAAATCAATTCAAGTCAAAGATTTAATAAAGAAAATTTTCAATCGTAATGAATTCTTATGTTTGGTTACTCTTTTTTTCCTCATCTTGCAAAATACCACAGGAATCTAGAGCACACAATGCTCCACCCGCAAACACCTATAGGGCTCCAGAAGGCATTGTTCTCACACCTATTAAATGCCACAGAAATCAAAATTCCATTGTATTTCCTCCTATAAAACCATGTAGGACTCTAGAGAACATGGTGGCTTCACCTTCTCCTCTTTTATATTAACTTTGCACCACATAATGCACTTCTATGCACTATATGAATGTAGGGCATGTCTCCACCTATTAAGCACTGATGAGTCAAATTCTCCACATAGTCTTCAATGAGGTTCATCTTTAATTCCATCTCACGGGACTCCAAAGAATATAGTGGTGCCACCCACTAAACCAACAGGAATCTATAAAACATTGTGTCTCCACCTTCATGTATACTGCTCCATGTAGTATTTTCATATATGTCCAAATAAGCTTTTGCATGATCACAATCCAGTGAGAATGGGAATATCATCTACCATCAAAGTGGACATTTGTCGACATGAATATCCTCACACCTCTCCTATCATCCCAATAAATATCATGAAACCTACCTCGTGATCCTAACAGTTATCATCAGACCTCCCTCGCCATCCCCACAAATATCGTCACACCTCCCCTTCCATCATGAAAACTATCATCACACCTCCCTTTCCATCTTGACAGATATCATTGTAGCTCCTTTGCCATCCTGACAGGCATCATCACACCTCCCCTTCCAAAATTTAACTTTCCATGAGATATACTCAAAATATTTCAAATTTGAAATTTGAATATCCTAATCCTTGCTTCACCATGGACCCTATTCTCATGGGCATGAGATATGTGGTAATGTCATTGGACTCCCTTGCAGTAATTATTGATTTTTTGTGATGGATTTGATCTCACACACCATGCAAACACTTTTCCATCAACTTGATCTTGTAATTAGGAAGCACTTGTCAATGTTTATATACATATACATGTAATATCCTTATTGCATAAATTTGCAATAGCCTGAAGTGAATTCAGTACTGTTACACCCATAACTATTCTATCACCTCTATTCAAGTAAATTGAAATAATACTATTATTTCATTATACATGTACATCATATTTTATTCTGAGCATTTCATAATGCAATTAATCATTCACTCTAACGGACTAATAAGCCAGGACCAAGAAATACATATCTCTAATTTTCTTAATATTTTAGTTCCCCATTTTACTAGGCAGACATTGTAAAATGCATTACAATATATCATATTGAAGGCTCCTCACCTTTAGCATACCACTTCCTAGTATCCATGCAAGGCATGCACTAATTTTAATTCTTAACTTCAGATGAATGAACTCTTACCCCATTTCTTTCCTTTACCCCTTTTTACATAGGATTACTATTTGCCTTATTTACTTGGTTGCTATCATCAAAACTTTTAGTTGAAGCCTTTTTGAAGGGTCCAACTGGCTGATAGCTTTGATGTTTTTGCGATACCTAGAAATTCCTAAATTAATCTCAGCCTCATACCTTATTCATAAATTCACCAACTCAAACATTCGTAAATATAAATGAAAAGGTATCTTCATTTCTTTCAGCTACTGCATGTCCTAATCCATGTCAAACATAAACTATTAATTTTCCAGCCTCTACCATTTCTATTCGTGCTCACAATGATTATTAAGAGCATAAACATACCATAATAATAATGATAATTATAAGCAATGGGCAATTCTTTCGAACTTTCTCATTGGTGCTCCATGTAGCATGAAATCCATTAAGTAACCTCATTATGTTACCCAAGACATGGTAGGTACAAATTCCATTTTCGTACTAATCATGCAGTGATCATATTTTATATATTAATGAATTTTACTATGATGGTTCTCTAATAATGGCCCTTCAAGCTATTTCACATCCTCATACATTTATCTAACTTTCCCATATTTCTCTTGTTCATAGAAGATATAATACACATATAAATATCAATCATGCACAATTTCTAACCATGTGAACTTCCTTCTTATGTTATTTTCATAGGTGCCATGTCATTTTTCATCTATGTTTTTGTCATCCCCCTATACCTTCCACTACCATCTATCTTATATACAAGATTTAATCAAGGTCTTACACCTCCAGTGGGGTGTTATTCAACTCTTCTCCAATTCTCCCTTTCTTTCATTTCCACACCCAACAACCAACTAAGAGTAAAACACAAAAGGAAAGATGAAAGAGGAAATGAATATCAATGAAAATAGCATAGCAACAATACATAATAACAAGAAAAGGTAGCATGGTGGCTCAAAGTCAACAATAAATCAACAATGAAAATATAAAGCCAACAATGTTGGCTTGATAGGGCTTGACCTAAGTTTAGAGTTAATTAGCCAAAAAAATCCCTATACTACTAGCCCTTTTGGCAATAGCCCACACAGCACGAACTGATGTCTCACTCGAAGCAGTATGGGGGTTAAGCTAGAACCAAGTTTCGGCACCCTTGAAATGTCTGAGGGGTCGATTTAGTCCAACTGTGAATGGCTTCATGCAGGCCACTTCACGCATAGTCCTAACCTATGAGGCCTTTGCGATTTGTTGTAATCTCCTTCATGTAGCCTTAAGCAGGAGCTGAGGTGCTTTTGCACTGCTAAGGCAGCAACCTATGCTATTTCCCCAAGTTACACCACTGATCTTACTTATCTTCTTATAACTGTTAGTTAACTTCACGTAAATAAATACTTTATCTTATATTCACTTAATCAACAGAATCATATAAGTTTGCGCACCATATAAACAATGAAATTGCAATTTATACCCAATACATTCAATGCACAAAACAAGAAAAAGATACACATAAATGATATGAAACTTCTCTTTATTATTTCTGCAACGGTTATAGATTCAACTCACCCTCCGCACTCAGTTGCACGAGTCTGCACACTCAACTATGGACTACTAGGCCTCTACGCACTTAGATGTAAAGCCTTCTCCTACTCTACGATCAAAAGACTCAACTCTTCACATAGATCTTCTACTCTGCTTCTATTCTATCATCATTTATTCCAGTGATTTACAACTTAGAGCCTCGCTCTATTTATACAATCCCATGTTGCGCGGATCATGGCTAGATCTCTAAAGCTGACATTACATTACAAAAATGAGGGTGGACAACCCTATGACTCATTTACAAGCTCGTGCTTTTTGCCCACAAAACGCGGAGTCTTTACATCTAATTTAGTCAAAATATGGGCTTTAAGCCCTAGAACTTCCCTTGGGGGATCTTGTGCCCAACAGGCCCCCAACACAAACATCGTGACTCACCCTCAAGTCACTCTGTCGATGCAGAGATCTTTGTGCAGAGACCTCCCAACTCTACCCGAACCGCTGTAAGGTCAACAACGTACTGAGCGGCTACCTATTGTACTTCCTATGGCTAGTGAGATGGCCAAGCCACATGTCTATGGATTCAACCAACTACCATTTACTTTTCCTAGGAAGAGTTTGCCATTTAATTTCACCAACTACACCGTGCCACCATCTGTGATTTCTTTAATAACATATGGTCCATTCCAATGCATTTGGAGCTTCCCCGAGAATTTATCAAACTTGCTGTCATATAACAAAACCAAATCGTTTACCTTAAAAGTATGCAACTTGATATGTTGATTGTGCCCAGCCTTTTCATGCTACTATTGTACTTGTCGATGGAATCTAGCCAAAAATTGTTCTTTTTTGAGTCCCTCCAACTACACAAGCCTCTCCTCTAGGGCGTCGTTGTCCGTCATACCTATGAGTGCTTCTATGCGCAAACTAGGCACGATATACTCCATTGGCATTATGGCTTCCACTCCATAGACCAGCCTAAAAGGCATCTGTCCTGTCAGTTTCTTGCATGTTGTCCTATAAGCCCATAATATTGCGGGCACGCAGGTCCAAGTCACTTCACTGCACATTGCATACATTCATCAGTGCAATTTCTAATATTTTGTTAAACACTTCTATATTCCCATTAGCCTGTGGGTGATATGGTGTGCTTTTTTGATGATACACCTAAAACTCTTCCATTAGTGCACTGATCGTTTCATTCAAGAAATGTGTACCCTGATCACTCATCAAGATCTTCGGACAACTGAATAATGTCAGTATGTGGTCAAACAAAAACCTCGTGGCCTTCATGGTCGTGCAATCTTTTAATGGTTGCACTTTTTCCCAATGCATCAGCTATTCTGTCATAGTAATAATATATCTTGTGTCTATCTTTCCCTGCGGTTTGATAGGTCCTACAAAGCCAATTGCCCACTTCTCAAAGGGATACAACATCATTTTTGGATTCAAAGGCATCTCATCCCTCCACGATCGCTTACCTGTTCTTTGACATACATCACATGCCTTGCAATGTGCTTTTGGATCCTGATGAAGGGTCATCCACCACAACCCTGCACGGAGAACCTTATGCATAGTATCTCATCATTCCCCATCTTATATAGGTGCCTCGCAATGATAGAAAAAACTATCGCATGCACCACTAGTTCCTTCTTCTACTGGACAGAGTAACCTTCTAGTGCAATTCCAGTTATTAGAAAGTAAATTATATCTTCAAAATGTCCATCCACTATGTGCACAATAGAAAGCTGTGCATCGAGTAGTCCTTCCTCCAAGCTGGTAGGTTCCTCCCCTCACGCGTTCAATCATCCAGGCTTCACAACAAAGTCAAAATCATATTCTTGCAATGATAAAAGCCACTTGCATATGTCCCCCCCCAACACAGGCTTATTGACCAAGTATTTTAGCGTAGAATGATCTGTATACATCTTGAAGTGTCCTCCTAGCAAATAGTCTCAATATTTTTGGAGCACATACACCATAGCCAGTCCCTCACATTCAGTGGTGGAATAGTTCTCTTATGCTTTAGATAATCTATGACTTAGCAATGTAATAGGGTGATCCAAGCCCTCTTCGCCATCCCGTGTGAGAAATTCCCCAATGCTATACACAACACATCAACATGAACATGGAATTCCTTCTTCCAGTTTGGGAAGACAAGAATCGGTGCAGTCACCATCTTCTCCTTCTATATATCCAGGCTTCTTTTACAGTCATCATCCCAGCAGAATGTGACATCCTTCTTCAATAGTTTTTCCTTCGGCATAGTGATTTGGGCATAAATTTTGATAAACTTTCTATAGTACCCCATATGTCCCAAGGTAGTGCATATTTATTTCACACTCCACATTGCTTTCAAATTTAGAATCACCACGATTTTCACAGGGTCTACCATCAACCCTTGTTTACAAACCACATGTCTCAACAAGTTGCCAAAAGGAACGAGGAACATACACTTCTTGAGGTTCAGCATGATTTGGTATCTTTGGCATGTATCGAACATCAAGAATAGTTTTGCTACATGGATCCTGACCAACCCAAATACAGTGCAGTAATCAAAATAGACCTCCAAGAATTTATGAATATATTCCCTGAACACCATAACAAATACGTGCAAAAAGATGGTTGACGCATTATTCAATCCAAACTGCATGACAATGTATTAAAAGCAACCCCACTTCATCACAAAGGTTGTCTTTCTCCTATATTCTGGTGCAATCCTAATCTGATGGTACCCTGAGAACCCATTGGTAAAAGAATATGCTTCTTGACTGCCTACATTGTCTATCACTTCATTCGTGAATGGAGTTGGGAAGGGATCATGTACGCACATGTCGTTCAACTTTTTGAGATCCACACATATTCCTATTTCATCCTTCTGCTTCTTCTCTTGTATTACCATTGGACTTACCTAGTTAGACTCCTCCACAAGCTCAATGATGCCTGCCATGAGCATCTTGTCTAATTCTATACGGACCTTTTCATTTAAGTGATACGACCTTTGCTTAGTTGGCTTCGGATTATATTTCAATGTGATCCTCATTACCCCTAAATCTTCGATAATTCCCTTTAGGTCCATAAACTTGGTTAGGAATAAGTCCTAATATTCATAGAGTAGTTCAACAACCTTGTCCACCTCTATGTCATCCTAGTAGTCTCCAAACTCTGTGAATTTAGGTTCCACCTTTGTACCAATATTTAGCTGCTTAGCTTTTACTGGCATGGTTATGTGAGGGTTCTCAATTTATGGTCCTTTAACCTCGTGCTGGCCTTTTGTCTCGAGAATATCAATGTTCCTCGGATCTTCATCCTCTTCCTCAACAGTTACCTTATAACACTCTAGCACACAACTTAACTGAGCAACCCATTTAGGCTGAATCATCGCTACTGACTCCTGTGGCACCCTAAAGATGGCTGCTTTTACTTCTTGTAATGCTTCATCAATACTATCCATCCTCAAAGTTGAAAGTCATCATGAGCCCTTTGCGTAGGAAATCCCATTCACTTGTCCCATGGCGGAGCTCTATTCTATATACCAATTCATTGGTATAACATCTAGGGTGTGACAGAACAGGTGCACGCACTCTAGTTGTGGCTTCTCCCCATAGGCTTGCGTCCGCTTGGCCAGATGTATGCGCGGATCATCGTGCCCATTGTATTTATATTTTTATCACACTCTAGGCTTCCCAAACCATGTGTGCATCATCCTCCTACATTCACGTGAGTCTTCAACTCTCCCTTTGTGTGCAACCCACCACCTCATAGGCGTACCGCACAGTACCCAATTCAAGGCCTCGAAACGGTTTTTTTCCAACACCTCCCTTTCAAATCTATCCAAGAAGGCATCCACCTCACTTAACCCATCATAAGTAGGCAATTCACTCACTTCTCTCAATACACAGAATAGTGATCTTGTCATCATATTTCAATTAAGTCTAGTTACCTCATGTAACTAGTTTTGCCATTGCTCTATCCCCTCATCCGAGTCTGACATACAAGAGCTTTCGCGCTCCCATGAAATTCATCCATTTGCGGTGGGATTTACTGATTCTTGCTCTCATGTAGTTATCTTGTAGATGTAGTCCAAATCATCACCACTTTCATAGTTTCACGTCCACTCTATAAGGTGTGATCCCTCAGCAGGGTCCAAAGGTATAACGATGCACAGAGACTTCTTCTCAAAAACCATCTTGCACTTCTTGAGATTAATCACCCCATTCAAGTCAGTGGCCCAATCAATTGCTAAGAGTCCGGGTTAAGGATTCCTATCATCAACAACCTCTATCACCTTGAAGTGTGCTAGTGTGCTCACTCCCTAAATGTCCATGGTGATTCCCTGCAATCGTCCCAGGGGTATTATCTTCTGTTGGTTCACCATTCGCAGCTAATTAGGAGACCACTATAGCGTAGGCCTCCCCATGTGCTCCCATGTCTGCTTCAGCAGAATGTTCACATTTGATCCTAAGTCCAGAATTACTTGGTCCATATCATATTCTCCAATTTGCATGGTTAGCCTCATTTCTCTCCCTGTCCTTGTCTTATGCTTTCCAATCTTCTAGACTACACGTAGTTGTCCTAGTGTGGTCTTAGCACATTTGTTAATGAGTTCCTGCAATCGTTTTATATCTTTCGTGTTGTGTAGTAGCTTCATGCATGTTTCTAAGAATATTGTAAGCATAGATGGGTCCATCTCCGGCCTTGGTCTATCTTTGATTCCTTAAGTGGAGGCATCAATGAAGCTCTTCTTAGCTTCCATAAATGTTTCTCAAGCGTGCTCCAAATGAAACTCCGCTTCTTTCACCGGAGCCTTGTGAAGCCAAGTACTACCTTCTGGCTATTTACACTTATCATCTTCCATTGTGATCCCACTTCGGAGCACAATGCTCACATTAGGGTCTTCCTTGTGCGGCTCAAACCTCATCATCTTTTTGAAGGCCTTGAAAATCGGGTCAACAACAAGGGGGATACCCGCCCAGTCTGGACCTTCGTTGGCAGCTCCTTATCCGTTTGGTATAGTGGGTCCAACTGGGGATATGGGACCAGTTTCCCAATTCAGTGTGTGTGTGAGAAAGATGGGTATTTCTGTTCTAAATGGAATACTTCTATCCTAATTCTAATCTAATGCTATGCTATTGTATTCTAATAAACAGAAAAAATATCAAAATTTATGCTAACCCAGGGTGTGATCTTTCTTCTATGCGATCTAAAAATATTTCAAACAATAACTAGTAATAAAGATCATTTAGCAATTATAAGAAAATAATTCAATAAAGATGAACTACTTCTTATAAGAAGTTAGACGAAACAATTGTGAAAACTTATTGCATAAATGAGCTATTCATACACTAAGCATAAACAAATAGTTATCACCGTACAAAAGTGCCAAATGATAACTCGAGCATCCATGCTATAATATATAAAGAACTGAAAATTGAATATCACTTTAACGCATAAGCAGGAATTGTTAAGAGATAAAAGTACCATTTATAACTAGTCCTACTGATGAGCTTCAAGTGAAAATTGATTTATCTCTCCTTGATTTAACATCCACTAAGAGTACAGAAGTGCAACATCAGTAGCAGATATCAAATGCAAATATCAAATAAACCCTGTTCCATTTATTCACCAAAACCTCCTCTGAGGGTGCAAAAGTGCATGTTCTGAGGGCAAGTTTTTGATAAATTTCTGGACCTTTCTCTAAATGCATGAGAAGGGTTTAATACTACTAACTAAATAACTTATTTACAGAAATTGAGGATTCGGTTTAAATGACCGTCCTCTTTCTAAGCAAAACTATTTCTAAAATTAAATCTAATATCTAACTATTTCTAAATTTGCTCCTTAACGTTGCAAGCATTCAATATTTTCCTGAGTGGAGTCAGCTAACCGTCTTTCGTCTTTGGTTGAGTTAAGAAAACAAAATCAGAAAGAGCTGGCATTATCTTCTCAGTAAAATTGATGATATACTTGAGAGTCATCCAATTACTATGTGCCATTACCATGTATACCTGGTAATAATCCCATTTCAACTTGGTTAACCCTTGGACTGCTTCTGCTTTTCCTTTAGTTTTCTGTTTCCAGTTTGTTTCTATCGCTGCTTTCTTGCAATTTTCGGGGCTTGCAGGTGAATAAGTAATTAGGAGACTTCCTTTTTGAGCAAGTTTTCTCAGCGATGTGTGATTAGCGCTAAGCGCTAATCGCGCATCAGAAACTGCCTCTATTTCTTGATCCGTGCTTCTCTAATGCGTTTTTCACTTCTTGCGCCTTTTTCTCTCATTGGGTATAAAGCTCAAAATTTGTAAAAATAGTGATTCTGTGAGTTCCTGACCTTGAGTATTAAACTGTCTGTTTCTGGTATCAGCATCGTTCAGTACCCATTCAACCATGGCTGTATATGAGAAATCTGTGATGGATGCCCCAGAAGAGTTTTGCGGCTCTTTCTTTCCCTTAAGTGGATTAGGTGTGCCTTCCGAAATGGACATTGGAGTGTTGCCTTTCCTCCTCATAATTTTCTGCATACTGCCTTGTATAGCGCTTTGTCCTTCGCTCCTGCAGTTTACATTTGAGGTGGAAGTAATGATAAAAAAAAATAATGACAAGAAAACTTTAAATGTCGAAGATATGCAAAAATGCCACCTTACGCGAACTAGTTCTTCGAAAAACACAACACCATACTTCATTAACAACTGGCAACAACTCATTAATTCGCATTAAAATGCATGACCAATTCTTGGCTTAGAAAAAGTTTTCTTGAATAATGAGCCAGAACCAACTGCGACGGAGAGGTCCTGCGATTTTGCTTTGTGATATCGCAGATCGTTGTATCACATTATCACAATTTCATCATGTTGTTCTATCGCAAGGTCGCAATATCGCAGTATCGCAACATCGCAACTTCGTAGTATCGCAGTATAGCAACTTCGCAGTATCGCAATATCGCAATATGACAGATCGCTTAATCATTATAATCCTTATGTGTAATTCATGCGATTTTTGCGATGCGCGATATGCGATATCGCATATCGGCTATTTTAAAGTTTTTCAATGTGAGTGTTTCTTTAATGTATGCGATGCGATGAAGTTTCACGTCGCAATCTCGTGTTTTTTATCATTTTAACTCATTAGAAGGTACCCTATCATTCTTTGCGCGATGCGATATCTCTTAAGGAGTGAATTTACTTTCTTCATTATGAAACTTAGGTTTTTAGATTATTCAAAGGTATTTTTCTAAGTCCATGATGTTGTAAGTTTCATCTAAAAGGAAATATAACACTAATTGATTTTTTTAAAATTTGTACTAAGGGTCCCCACTTATTTAGTATTAGCAATAACACTTCATAAGGAGGGGGGTTGTTGGTGGCCACAACAGATCTATAGGTTTTGAGTCAGGGGAGGTGGTAGTGCTCCCTTGTCGTGTATCCTAGCTATCAGCGTAGGACAATATTTCATCTCATGATCAAACAAGGTGCAGTATAGACGTGAGGGACACGTTGGATTCGTATAATCATGGGCATAATGTCCTAGACCTCTGTAATTATAGCATATCAACTATCCGCAACCTCTTCCACATCCTCCTCCACCTCGGCCTCGTTTGCGCCCCTAAAATTTGGTTTATGCCATCACTGCACTTTGGTCTAGGGGCTTCATTTCAGCCTGAACTCTGTAGGTGGGAGTTATTTCCATCATCAGCTCATAGCTTCTACAAGTGTGTTCATCATGTCCAACTGACCTACATAAATTACAGAACAATTGTTGCATATTCTGCGTGTACTTTTGTAACAAATGGCAGTTGTCCATAGAATGCATTCCACCTATTTAATAAATCGCACACCACAAAATAGGTACTGAACTGGGTCCTTCTTGCAGTTCCGACCTTAATGGCATTGGTCCTCCTCCCCCGAGGTAATTTGTGAATACCGGGAAATGATCCTTATCATGACCTTGACCCTTGCATTTAACGCACCACACCTCTTCACACACTTCTGGTTGAACTATCCTATCCTTTTTCAGACTTTATATCTCAAGGCATAAGTTTTTCGACTACAACAAAACCATTTGTTCGCTTGATGGGGTCTAACCCAGGTTTGGAGTTAATTAGCCAAACAAATCCCTAGACTACTGGCCCTTTTGGCAACAACCCACGGAGTGCAAACTAAGGTCTCATGCAAAGAAATATGGGGTGATGCTGGAACCAAGCCTCCACACCCTTGAGATGTCTAAGGAGTCGACTTAGTCCAACTATGAATGGCTTCATTCAAGTCACTTCATGCACTATCTTGACCTACAAGGCCTTCACAATCTATTGTAATTACCTTCGTACAACCTTAACCAGGAGTTGAGGTGCTTTTGCATGGCTAAGGTAGCGATCTATGCCATTTCCCCAAGTTAGGATCCTACACTGGGGTCTCATGTAGTCTCATCACAATCTCTAACTCCTATTCCTGAGTCTTTAACTTCCGTTGTGACATCGTGCACCTCAGATGTGGCATTAGAGATGCTACACACCATTCATGGTGCTGTCTGTCCATCAGGTACATATTAGCTTCGTGAATCATGCACTTCAGCCTCTGATCTAGCTCCCAAAATGTCTCGCCTAGTAGTAGTGTAATTTATTTGAATCCAATGATCGACTACGCTTCTCACTTGGGCCTGCTGAATTTCTTATTTAACACAATTTGGATATTTGTGATTCCTGCATTCTGATTATCATTAGAATGCTTAATATACTAGATTAGCGCGTGATTCTATAGAGTGTTGACCAACGTCACTTTCTTTATATTATCATATGTAACTCCCTATGCTTCCCATATGGCTCTTACCATGAAAAAAAACTGGTATGAATCTTCATTTCCCAATCCCTTGAACACGTGCAACTTTATCATGCTTACCATGCTGAATCGCGGTGGTGGCAAAGGTGGTACAGGTGAAGATGGAGGTGATGGTGGTGAGGCTGGTGGCAGTGTGGGTTGGGGTGGTATGTGCAAAATCCTCTACCTTATCAAATGGATCACACTTCAGAGAGAGACCTTCGCGAGCTCTTCGTCGTCCCCTCACGGAGGTGAGATCAAAGGGCTATTCTTTATCCCCTTACTTCCTTTGTTCCCGTAGGTTTTTCCACTTCTCGTATCTCTGACATCAATGTAACTGCATAATCCACTTTTCACACGATAACATTTTAATCCAAGTATTAAGAGACTTTACATACTTACCTTGCGGTCCTTTGAGGAAGCGTCGTAATACCTCGCTATAGCTAACTGAAGTGTCTACCGTGCATTCAATGATGAATCCTCCTATAATCCGATCAAGCCAATGGTCAATGACACGCGTGATCTTATCTTCTAATGCTTCCAATCTATGCACCAACTTTGGGGTCCACACAATAGGACTGTCGAGCTTCCACCTTCCTTGGCTATCTTCTAGCTTTGCAATCCACCCGTACAACTCAGTATGGAAAGATGCAAAGAAGATTTCATGGATCTCTATGTACAGGAAGCAGTCTAACCAATCTTCTTTTGTCAGTCACGGATTCTTGTTCTCCTGTGCCATGAACTCATGAATCCTTTTGTCCAACCAACCTTCAATTTCCTTCTTAGATTCCAATGATACGACATCAGACATCTCTATGCAAATTCCGGTCCCAGCAACACAGCCATTTGTTGGCTTGATGGGCCCTGACCCAGGTTCAATGTTA
>APFE030418606.1:872-18188 GCA_000404065.3 Pinus taeda
CAGGATCCTCAACTTCCAAGATGGGTCCGTGCTACTCGGGATGCAGCAGGTGATCTTGCCGGTGATCCTACAGATCAGCGACGTACACGTTCTCAGGTTGAAAGAGCCTCTTCTTTACTGGCTCAAGCTCCAGTAAATCATGATCCTGACACTTTTGCAGAAGCTTCAGGCCATCCACATTGGGAAGCAGCTATGAATGAAGAATATCATCCATTGTTGGCAAATGATACATGGGATCTTGTTCCTCTACCAAAGGGACGCAAACTTGTTAGATGTAAATGGGTTTACAGAACCAAGTATGGACCAGATGAGAAAGTTGATAAACATAAAGCTCGTCTTGTTGCTAAGGGTTTTTCACAGGTTGAAGGCATTGACTACACTGAAACCTTCTCCCCTGTTGCCAAAATGAATTCTATCCGCCTTGTTCTTTCCCTTGCTGCCTCTTTAAAATGGGAAGTCCATCAGATGGATGTTAAATCTGCCTTCTTGCATGGGGACTTGCATGAAGAAATCTATATGGAACAACCCATTGGCTTCATCCACACAGACTCCAGCCTTGTATGTCGACTTAAGAAATCTCTTTATGGTCTCAAGCAAGCTCCTCGGGCTTGGTATGCCAAAATGGATAGCTTTCTTTTAGGATCTGGCTTTTCTTGGTGTTATTCTGACAATACTGTCTACACCAAGAAAGTGGGAAACTCTCTTATCATCCTTGTTCTTTATGTTGATGATCTTATTCTTACTGGTAGTGATCCCAACCTTATAAACCATGTGAAGTCCAGCCTTAAAAAAGAAATTTGAAATGACAGACTTAGGACACTTACACTATTTTCTCGGTCTTCAAGTCTTGCAATCCAAGGAGGGTATTTCCCTTTCCCAGTCCAAGTATGCTTGTGATATTCTTCGTCATTTTCACATGGAAGATTGTAAGCCAGCTCCTTCTCCCTTTCAGTCTGGAGTCAAACTTTCATTCTCTTGTACTTCTCCTGAAGTTGATGCTACCTTATACCGTCAACTTGTAGGAAAACTCTTGTATTTAACCCATACTCGTCCTGGCCTTTCCTTTGCTGTTGGCCTTGTTGCTCGTTTTTTGCAAAACCCCCGTGAAAGTCATTGGAAAGCAGCTAAAAGAATACTTCGTTATGTTCGAGGTACAATACAGTTTGGGATTCATTACAGTGCCAAAGCAACTCCTCTATTAGTTGGTTTCACTGATTCTGATTGGGCTGGTGACCCTGATGATCAGAAGTCTACTGCCGGTTATGTCTTCACTCTTGGTTCAGGACCTATTACATGGGCTTGTAAGAAACAGGCTGCCATTTCTCTTTCGTCAGCAGAAGCAGAGTATCATGGTGTCGTGGAAGCTAGTAAGGAAGCCTTGTGGCTTCGTCAGATCCTATCAGAATTTGGCTTTGAGCAGCAGCATCCGACTACACTTTGGTGTGATAATCAAAGTGCCATTCAACTTTGCAAAGATCCAGTTCAGCATTAGCGCAGAAAACACATTGAACTTCACATGCACTTCATCAGAAAGCTCATTCATGACCATGTTCTTGAAGTGCAATATTGTTCAACAGATGATCAGGTTGCAGACATCTTCACAAAGGCTCTCACAGAGGCGAAGTTCACTAAACTTCGATATATGCTTGGAGTTCAGGAAGTTGTCACTAAGGGGGGATAGGCTCTAGTGCCTCCTTCCTTCTCCTATTGTGTCATATTTGTAAATCCTTCAATCCTATCCCAAGTTGTTCTTAAGGGGGGATGTTAGGATATTCCGACACATAGGAAATAGTTAAGTTCAACTTGGTCTAGTATAGAGTTAGGTATAGAGTTAGGTAAAGTGTGTTTCTTTACCGTTGTACATTTTGTAACTTACAATCCGACGGTCACGATATGTAGTTATCCGACGGTTCATTCTCTCCTCGGTATTACCGACACTTGATCCGTGGCTTGACACCCGATTGGTCCATGAATTCTATTTAAAGCGCATGGAGGGTCATTTGTAGGTTAACCGTGCATGAGAGAAGCTTATGTAAATTTTCATTCTTTTATTAATAAATTGCCTGTAGTAGCCACGTTGGCACATGCCGTGGACTGTTTCCCTCTCTAAGGGTTTTAACCACGTCAAAATACTGGTGTATTGATCTGTGATCTGTTTGTGAGCGGTGTCCTTTTGGTGTTCTGTCTGAGGAACCTACCCTGTATATTCCTACAAGTACGTGTTGCATTGTGATTTTTATATTTCAAATATGGATAATATGGATGTTGTTTTGGGATATCTTTGGATGGAATTTGTGGGTACTGTGAATATTAATGTGCAGAAGAAATTCAGGAAGTTCTGGTATAAAAAGAAGAAAATTACATTGCAAGATATTTCCATTAAGACCCAGGCAGAGACTATGGAGGCAAAAGCACAAAGCTCTAACAACACTGACACATCAGATGATGAGCCTATGATGGTCGACAACCAAACTCAAACATCAAACCAGGTACCAAAAAAAGCACTAGACACCACTCAGGCACCAATAATAGAGAAAATAACGAAAGATATTCCATCAGTTGAAGCTTCAGCATATCACCACCCACATCACCAGCAAGACAACAACCAACAAGGTGGCAACAAATTAGCAACAAGGACAACAACCCCATGACAACTGATAGACTGGTGCAATGATCCACCCACAACACATCAACACAAAGGAGCCGCCAGGTTCAACTTCCATCTCAAGCAAGCGAGGCACCAGCTAGATCAAGGGTTCACCTTTTTCTTGGATGGATAGATGCACGTGCATAGTTCCAATAGACTACTCTTTTGAATAGATCTTATTATTTGTATTCTTCTTATGTTTTGGGGACGAAACATGTTTAAGGGGGGTGGAATGTAGTATACCTAGAGAAGATATTATGGGATACAAATGGAGGTACCCAAGGTAATAATGAGATGTAAAGATAATAAATAAATGGGCCATAGTTAATGAATAAAGTGGTTAACCCGCATCATGTAAAGGACCATAAGTAGTTAGGAATAATGTGATAAGCCCATTGTATTAGATATATGGTATTGAAAGACCCATGGTATTATATGTATGAAGTCTATATAGAGGCTAGAGACTCCCCATGGAGAGATGTCAAAGATTATTGTATTGGCAAACATATGGCTTGTGGAGTGTTCTCCTTCCTTAAGGTGTGATTGTATAGTGTTACCCTACCTTAAGGGTTTTGATTAATAAAGAAAAGCATTTCTATATTCAGATCTTGTTATTTCTGGGCATATTTCTATTCTCATATATTTTCAGGTCAGATCTATTACAAAATCTAAGTCTTACGGCTTAAAGTTAGATTTGGCCGGAAACTAAATATTTTCCTCAATGTTTCTGATTTTCCAAAATCACACTAAGGCGCAGCAAAAAAGAGCATTCGCATGAGAAAAATCCTTTCTTTTTGTTTCTGGTTTGCCCAGATTGCACAGAATCGCGAGGCAAAGAGCATACGCAGAAATGAAAGGTATAGATCTGATAATAAAAAAAATTTAGAGGACTATAAACCAAAATAAATAGAAAGATAAATAATTGAAATTGCAAATAACGACTGTATACCTCCAAATCTTAAAAATGACGTAGCTAGGGCTACCGAAAACCTTTTCACGTGAAACGAAAGGGGTTCCTCACTAGAACAGATGTTTCTAACACAATAGAGCAGTCCTCTCTGCCCGAAAGCAGTCAGAAACAATAGATCTAGGAAACGACAGTCGGATGCAATTGTATCGGCTTCGGATTTGGATCACCAATGGATGCGCCCCTCGAATAGCTCTGATACCATGCAGGAATTTATAGGGTAAGTTACTTAGATAGAACACCAAAGGGCACTGCTCACAAACAGATCACAGATCGATAAACCAGTATTCTTGACATGGTTAAAACCCCCAAAGAGGGAAACAATCCACAACCTGAGCCAACGCGGCCACTTTAGGCAAGTTATTAATGTAAAAGAAATAAAATTTACATAAGCTTGTCTCATGAACAGTCACTTTACAAATGACCCTCCATGCTCTTTAAATAGAGATCATGGACCAATCGGGTGTTAAGCCACGGATCAAGTATCGGTAATACCGAAGAGAGAATGAACCGTCGGATTGTAAGTTACAAAAAGTACATAGTAAAGAAACACACTTTACCTAACTATACACTAGACCAAGTTATACTTAACTATTTCCTATGTGTCAGAATATCCTAACAGCAACTCCTTTAGAATATTTAAAATGAGGTTCACGATGAATGAAAATATCTGACTGGCTAATTTCTCACTTCACTAAAAGTGGTGTGCCCCATAAGCAGTGACATATGGTTCATTTTGGTCATAAAATCAAAACTAGTAAATTAGTACACGTCATCATTGACATTTGAGTAAAAGGTCAAGAGATGGACTTTCTTTATTCCGTGAATCCACATTTTCTCTCATGTTGTCCTTTATTCGACGCGTGGCACTATAATTTCTCCTCACAAATACACACTTTTGACACGCAAGCGGACAACTATATATTCTTGATAATGGAGGAATGACCTGTTATAGAGTTTTATGAACCCAACGTTTTGGACTACCAAGTGAGTCCATCATCAGGGGATACGTCAATAGATTTAAGAAGATTATTCAGATTATAGCCAACTAAAACTCTTATATTATGCCTTTTCATAATCCATATATATACTCTCAAGATTAGCTCCTGGATACATCATTAATATCTTCTTAAATCTATTGACGTATCCCCTGATGATGGACTCACTTGGTAGTCTGAAACGTTGGGTTCATAAAACTCTATAACAAGTCATTCCTCCATTATCAAAAATTCTCCTCACCTGTATGGGTTCATTATTTAAAACTATATATCCTCTCCAATCAACATACCCCACTCCGTCCAACCCTGCCCAAACGCCGGAGTTTATCTATGCCAACCCGAACTTCCATTCAATATTGGTTTCGACTGGTTAAAATAATTTTAATTATATTTTAAATTATAATTATATATAATAAAAATATAGCTGATTCATAAGAATAAACAGGCGGTCGCAGGTCCAATTCCTCGCAACGTGAAAATCTTCTCTACAATGAAAACGCTAACCACGGCCTATTAGCGTTGACAACTAATAGTACAACCTGAAACCCTAGAATTATATTAATTCTAATTACATAATAAAGTCCGATATCGGCCCCTAGAATGAATTAATTTTTCCTCTGTTATGTCGGTACATGAAGTAAGTAGAAAAAGACATGACAAGCATGCCCTTCAAACATGCTCTTTATCATTGACTCTACACATACACGCTCCTGCAACATTAAGCAACATGCCAACTAGCAGTCCATGTTTGTGAAATTACAGTGTTTCTTCATAGAAGTTCATTGTCTCTGCACATCTATTTATATCGACATTTCTCATCGATTTAGACCCGACATAATATGTTCCAATGGTTTAATAATTAACATAAAATCGAATTTACAATTAATGATAGCTACGAAATAATAAGTGTTTTATCGAACTTGCAAGAGAGGCATTTATGCTACCAAAATAACAATTGGAAGTGATAATGTCAAACCGACAACAATCAATAGTTTGCAAACTCAGTGCAATTGAAATAGCAGACTTATGCTTTAGTATCACAGGGACCACGAAGTGACAGTATAGACACAAAAGAATTAAATCGAGAATCAGAAAAATGGAAATGGCATCAACCAGTAAGCATTCAAAAAACTTTCTCGGAATTCTTATTGCAAGGTCAAACAAAAGATTATAACGGATACGACATAAAACTAGCCCTATTGGAAGAGAGTACTCATTTTTCGCAGGAACAGATCGTATGGAATTCGAAATAGCTCAGTGGAAATAAACTTGGCGTTCATAATAGTTCACTGCAAGTAGATTTGAAGTTTGGAATAGTTCATTGGAGTTGTGGAGAGCCTAGAAGGTTCGGAAGGGTTCGAAACCGGCTCTGATACCAAAGTGTAAGGCCCATTTTAATTAATTTAGCCAAAAGAACTAAATTGTTCCTTAAATTGTGCCAATCCAAATAGTAAAAATTTGAAACTGAACTTAAATAGATTGCAAAAGAATACCTGGAACCAATTGAAAGGGTTTCGGATTGTGGTTGTTTCTGCTGTTGCAGTTACCAAACCGTCTTTTACCTCCCAGCCTATATGGGGTCTACCTATACGATCCCCAGATCCAGAAGACAAATCTTCTGGCCCCCGTACCCAAAATTCCAAGAATAATTAGGCTCAATCTCTGTGGCTCTGTTGGAAATTTCTCTTTTGTCTCACCTTCCTCCGTTTTGGCCTCTTTGACTACCTTATATGCTCAAACCCATCATCTCCCAACCTCCTTGTTGTTAGCCTCCTTCCTCACACCATCTCCCGATTCTTTTCGCCGTCACTCTCCTACCTTCTCGACCCTTCTCTCCTTTTGGTTAGAGGCGGTCATTATATAACTAAGTTATATTCCATTGAATTTGGTTATTTTTCCTTTAATAAATATGCTTGCCGACAAATTTTTATTGCATATATTTTATTTAGGGAATTACATTTATTAAAATATTTATGTTCTTTATCCTTTTGATATATTTATTATTATTATATATGTTTTTTGTAAAGTAAAATATATAATTATTATTATTATATTTGTATTTTTGTAAAGTAAAATATATAATTATTTTGGTTAGTATATAAACAAATAATATATATTTTAATTTACTTTTATTTTATACAATCCTTTGTATTTATTGATATGTATATTATTTGAATAGTGCTTTGATTAGTGTCATTTATAGTGTTGGTATACTTAATAAGTACCCCACTCTAGATATTCATTACATTATGGTGAATTACGTATCTACCTAGTACTTCAACAATTAATCCGTTACCCTGTACTTAGACGTGTTCAATATTAACTAGTAGGTATACTAGTGCAGTACATACTTTGCATGCATATGTAGCTATCATATGCATGTCTCGTATGCACGCTAAAATTCATATTTTGTTGGTAATTGTAGGTGGGTCATTACACATTATATTTTCCACTTAATTTTACCTAGAATCATTTATGGGCCGACTTAAAGATTATTTCCTTTGTCCAATATGGAATTTGCTATATCAAATAAAAGAAGTGCCAAGACAATTTACATATCGTAATTCACTTTGGGGAACACTGGGCTTTCTTGGGGCTTAGGGTTTCCCTCAAGGGAAATTTGTCACGACGTTGCTAAATTTAACACTTTTAGTCCTTCTTTGTTGCATGTTACCTGGTTGTCCTTTGCCTCCAAACTCACAGGGAAAGAGCTCCTTTAATTTCTCAGCATGCCAAGCTGCTCACAATGGACAATTCCTTTTGTCACTATGCATTACTAGCGCCAAAACTTTGTTGTTTGGTCCTCCTTTACCAAACAGACTCCAATAATAAGCTCAGCAACCTTCCAACACAAAATAACAGCCTTTTATACCTCTTCCACAGACTTCGTCTTCTTTTGCTCATGATTCTAAGCTTTCACGGGGGTCTTGACCTTCTCACAATGTGATCTACTCCAACCTGCAGCCTTTCAACCTTACTATACTCAGCCTGAGGTTCTGTCGGCCTTCATGTACTTGGCCTGAGGCCCTCTATGGCCACATACGGCAGACTAAGGTCTTGGCCTCTTCCACAAGGCTTTGGCCCTCCTTCTTGGGCATAACAAACTTCGACCAACTTTTGCTATAACTCAGATTGCTCCAAAAACACACAAAATTGTTCGCTTAACCTTCTTCTAGAGATCTTCACGTCCTTAGATTTACTTCAGCTTAGCTCCTTTTGAAGTTTTTTGGCTCACTCTTAGCTTACTATTCACACAAGGATGAGACACTATGATGCGATGAAATAACCTCCAAGGTCTCACATATTTATAGTGTTCGTGGGGTGACTAACTAACCCCAAGGGTCATGTCCCTTTGCACCCAAACGACCTGATCCTACATGCTCAAACACCAAAATGTTATAAACAAAAATCCATTTTCATGTTCTAAACCCACTACTTTGGGTCCAAAACCCCCATTTTGGGTACTGTTGACCCTGTCGACTACACCTACCTACAAGTTAGTGAGAAAAGCCTTCAAACCCACAAGGTGTGGTTGGTGGCAGAGAACTCAGATAAAGGGTTGTCACACTAATCCCAACTCTCTCCGTTTGAGTTATCTCCAAGGTTAGCTAAGGGGGGTGGTCCCTAATGAAAAGTTAAGTTAAAATATGTGAATTTCTAAAAGAGTATTATAGTAAAAATGGATTACTTTTAAGGATTTATGAGCAAATATGAAATAAGCAACTTGAAATAAAAATGTCAATCATTAATAAGGAATTTACTCAACAATTTAAAGATATATTTGCTCAAAGTAAAATGCAATGTTCTCAAAAGAGACAGCAAAGTAACCCTGAAATGTAAATAAGAATTGTTAGCACAAGATATGTAAGATACAAAATGTTTTTGAGATAATCAACTTTATAAATCAAAACATGTGAAACATATCTTGCCAAAACCCACAAATTAGTAATTCACTTGGAAATGTAAAAGAAAGGAAGTGCTACACCAAGACATCAATATGCAATTAGACTTGGTGCATGAAAAGAAAGCACTTGTTTGAAATTATTACAATACTTGCTTTTGGAATAGACTTTGCATATGAAAACTCAAACCATCAAGAGACAAGTAAAGTAAATGTGATGGAAAGTGCTCTTGCTTAATTTTATTAATTATCTCTACAACAAGATTACAATTTAACTCTTCAATCCTCAGACCTCACTCTCGCCCAAAGATATGGATCTCACAGTAAAGAGTCAATAGAGGAGTAGAAGATCCTTAAGATGTCTACTTCAACCAACTTATGTTGGAGGTAAAATTTTAATGAAGCTTGAGACCTTCCTACACTAAAATGCCTAGATGAAATGCAAATTGTGTTAATTCCCCAAATTAAAATAATGCTACATGCAAATGTTTCAAAGCGATTGATTTGCAATGCTTGAAAATTAAATAGTGTTCATAAGTTGCAATTATAACTTCAATTAGAGGAATAAAATTAGCTTACAAGTGTTACATGTGTTTCATCAATGAATTAAAATGATACAAATAATTTGTTTGAAAGTAAAATTTGTTTCAAATAAACAATGACAATAAACTGCTCCAATATTCAAGATAACAATGTAGCATAAAATTGAAGCATGTATTCAAGTGCTCATGAAACAATTTACAAAGGTAAATGGAAAGGAATCAAAGTTTGTTAAAAATATAAAATGCTTGCATGTAAAGGATGAATTGTCCAAAGTAAATTGTAAGCTTGTAGCTTCAAGCAACAATGAGATAGAGAATGCAAAGTTCAAATGAAATTGTAACAAAATTTAACTTAATGAAATGTGATAGTGAGGTTGTGTTAATTCCCAATTAAAGCATGCATGTAAGTGAATGAAGTATGAAAGCTTAAACCATGCAAATGTCAATTCACCCAAGAGAAGACTCCCTCTAAATGGGAGTCAAGATACCATGGGAGAAATCCTAAGCTCGCACAAACAAATTAGAACATTTATTAATATTACAATGAGAAGAGAGCCCTTCAAAGTCCTCAACTAAACTTCAAGGAAAGTCCTCACAATAATTGCTTGAAACTTGGACACTAGACCTCCTTTCTTGAGAAAATAGTGACAATATCTCATAAAACTTATGCAAGGGAAACAAGGTGTGAGTTTCTTCCAAATGCCCACGGCTTAGAGAGGAAAATGGGCAGCCCTCTAGTGAACTCGACTTGGCCAAAATAAGTCTCAAAAGGGCTCATGACATCCTTGGAAATCGAACCCCCAACATTTGCCAAAGGTTCTGCAAACACTTGCTAGATGTTGCGGGAGGTTGATCTTCAAAATCTACCACACAAGAGTTAGCAAACAATCCAAACAATGACTGCAAAATAAGTTAAGTATTAGTGAAAAAATCAACAAGATAAAATGTATATGTACAATTATAATTTACAAAACGCTAAGCTAAAGAGTGAGAATAAACTCTCGCTCTTTACTTAGCCATCTTCTAGCTCTTAGATAAAAAATGAAAGAAATGAAGTACAATGTTTTTTTTTTTAAATATTTAAATTTAGAGGTGCTCGGCTTGTGTACAAGCTATGTGCCAAAACCCCTGCAAAACCACTCTGTAAGATAAGACTACGAAGGCTCAAAGAACAAATGAGAGCTCCTTTAAGAATGTATCAAGAGTGGGTTGGTCTCTCCAAAGAAGTCCCCTCACGCTTGATTCTGTGATCCCAACAAGATGTTCCCTCTACACAACTTCAATCAAGAATTAGTTCCATATAGATTTGACAACAAACAATGATAAGAAACTCTAGAGATTTATTTAAAATCAACTAAAACATTATATACCTATAGCATACTTCTAAATGAAATGTCAAATGCAAGATAGCTCGACATTAACAAATCTACAAGAGCATATGGAAACAAATTAGTTCAAAGCATGAGTAAAAGGAATTATACCAATGATCAACAATTCATCACACTCCCAATGGAGGAACACCTCATGAATGAAACCCCAAAGTCTTTATTGATATTTCTGAAAGTGTACAAGGCAGTAGCACTTCCGCAAGCACAATAGCTGGTAACAATATATTACAAACGAGAGCTCAAAGCTTTATTATATAAAACTATGGGAGCCAGTCCCAATGTAGAAGTGATTAAACAAGTGGCATGAGGTGACAATCCCAAAGAGAAATTCAAATTTGTTGAATGAAGCTCCAATGCCAAGTGTAAAAATCGAATTCTGGCAAGTGGACATCATTTTCTTCTTCCCTTATGTGCCAAATTCGAATTTTATGATGGAATGACAAGTGTATATGGGTGGTAACCCATGTGGGGACAATTCCCCACAAAAATCTCCAACAAATATTCTCTCAAATCCTCCCAAATGTGCATTAACTTCACAAATTCGAATTTCCAAGTAAGCAACTTTCTCATTTAATGCCAGAAATTCGATTTTATTTGAACACCTTGATTGTAGGAATTCACATCACCTTGAGACTTCACTTTAACTCCCCCATAATTTTCCACCTCATTTCCACAACATTTAGTATGTGTGGATATTTATTTTTCTCCATTTATTTAATTTTTGGCTTAATTAATTGCCAGATTCCCCACTAAACTTAGGAAAAGTGGGTTTTGAGAATTAAAAACACACTTTTAACCCCTCAAAGTGTGTCATAGCAGAAAGTTGAGGGAGAGAGGTGAAAATTCATTACTCATACTCCATACAACTTCTCTAGACATCACTTATTACATTACAAATACAATTTTATTAGCAATTTCCGCAGTGCGGAAAATCTAAAAAATTAAAAAATGACTACTTAGACCTAACCAAATTCCATGAAATTTTTTGTGTGATCTAGTATGGTAATATACATCGACTCTAGACACTAAAATGTGTTAGGGGCTCAACCTTCAAACCGTCACCCTGGCTTTGGGATAAAAAGTGAGTGAAAAAACCCAGAAAATTATCCGCCTCTTAAAAAGAAGGGATAATTAACCAGATAAAAAAAACACTCCAAAGTGTACTCGTTTGCTGATCGAGTCCCAACATCCTAGGCCTGTTACAGACTCAAAACTCATCATCACTAATACCACTTATCACAATTCCCCGCAGGGTGTGGAATCTGGGTACAAGAAAGATTATGAGAAAATAGAAGTAGAGTTTAAAAAACTCTGTCGACAGATGATATTTGATGGTACAAGTGTCCTCTGGATCATCCTTATGGAGTCTTTCATATAATCATCAGGTACCACTCTAGTGGTGAACAAGTACTTTGCCCACAAATGTCCATCTTTGTGGGTTTTCTCCTCACAAACCTAGTAGTCGAGGCTTGTGGGAGTACCTCCCAAGCTACACTATTTTCAATACCATTCACTCCAATTTCATCCATAGTTTTCTTTGCCCTAGGGTAAACCCAAGTTTGGTTTTAGCTTCAACCTGGGGTTTTCTTGAGGGTTTTATGTGCCATATCCCTGCTGGAATACATTGTGTGAAACCCTTTCTTGTCATCTTGACCTTTGGGCATCCCAATTTTCAACCTGCGGATGGAACCCTAGGTCTTATATCGCCCTAATTTGGCCTCCTCAAGGAAAACAAATTGCCTCTTCTTGGAGCCTTGTGCCTAAATTGTGTCTTTCCCTTGGGGGCTTCTTTGTGTCACCTCATACCTCAAACGTAGAATACTGATTAGGTGACCTATGCATATACTGAGACTCCTCCCATTGGTGAAAATCCAAAAAAAGCAAGGGGTTTTCGCTGCAATGACAAAGGGCCATCACCCCATTGTTGTCACTTAGTCTAGTTCTTGCCTCGTAGGGTTCCCTTCTCCAAGGCATACTAGGTTTTGCAACAACATTTCTGACGTCAGTTCTCGGGAGGAAGCGGGTATACCTCCCTGTAATCTGAGGATTCAAACCTCATTCCTTTTGAAGTGGCAGATCTCCAATGACAAGATAGATCCTCTTATGGCAACTCCATTAGAAGTACAAAGTGTTGAAATTTGGTACCGGAGGACAGGTGGTTCCCTTAGGCTTTGATCTTTGGCCTAGGGAAAAGTGTCCAAAAGATTTTAATTTTTCTCCTAAAGTGACTTTATAATTTTTTATAAAGTTAAAATCTAATTTAAAAGTGACTTTAAGTGATAAAGTACTAAAGTCTAATTTTAAAGTGACTTTAATAAAGTTAATGTAAAATTAGAAAGGAAAAGTGACTTTGGAAATAAATGACTAAGTGGGTCTTTATTAAAGTGGGTGAATTAAAAAATAAAAGTGAGATTTAAATGTGCATTTAATCTCAGCCATTGATCTAAATCTATTTCAGCCATTGGATTTAGAGATCACCCAAAAGTCACTTGGAGTTATATTAAAGGAGGAAAAGATCATTCATTCTTTCATGAGCAGATTGGAGAAGGAGAGCAAGAGAGCAAGGGAGATTTCTGGACAAGAAGGAGAAAGAGGCAGCAGTTTGGCACACATACCAGGCAGCTCTTCAGCAAAATCAGAACAACAGAAAGACAAGTTTCCAGGTGGTCCATTGGGCTGAAAACGGATAAGTTTGCTTGCTGAAAAAATCATTTTGCTGTAATTTTTTGCTGAAATTTTTTTGCTGTAAAAAGACATTTTTCAGAAATAAAGAAGAGCTCTCAAACTGGTTTTCCCCAAGAGTTGTAGGGGGTTTTCCCAGGGTCACGTTGACAAAAAATATCAGTGTTTTAATGTGTTTTAATGGCTGTTTATTACTGCTAATTTTTTATTTCTGCAATTTCCAACATTCCGTAAAATTTCCAGAATTTGTGTTTTCAGCAGCAAAATTTATTTTTCCAGCTTGTTGAATGTATGGTTATGGGAAAGGGCATTTAACTACATGGGAGAAATAAGGAGAAACTGAAAACCGGGGTGGGAAAACAGAAATTTTAACAATAATTAGTATATGTGGTGGAAGAAGATGACACTCGCTATCAGTTGGAGAAAATTTAAGGATGCGTTCTTTAAAAGGTTCCAAGGTGTCAAGAAAGAAGAGTTATTTTCAACACTCATCAGATTATGACAAAAAGGAGATGTGGATGAATACACTCAAGAATGGGAGACCTTAGCAACAAGAGTACCTGGGTTATCAGAATCTCGTCTAATCCAATCGTACATCTCTGGACTTAAAACCCATCTACGAGTAGAACTTGAGCTTCATGACATTACGGCAATAGAAGTAGCAAGATAAAAAGCAAAGTCGCTGAAAAGAAATTTGAAAAGATACTGTGGTCAAAGCCAGAAAAAAGTATATTCGAGACAAAGATTTCCCCAGTCTGCGAATACGGATAATACAAAATATGTTCCACCACATCTTCGTGGAGGAGAAAAATCTAACGTGGAAATGCAAAGGATGAAAGAGGGCAAGTGCAAACGTTGAGGCGAAAAGTGGGGCCCTACACATAGGTGTGCTAAAGGAAAAGAGACAAAGAACCTATATAATTGTGAAGCAACTAATGATTCAAACAGTGATGAATCAAACATAGAAGGAATAGAAGATGCCCCAGAATTCCATCCAGAACTAAATGACGAAAGCATTCCACAAGTGTCATTATCGGCTATGACAGGTATATCACAACCCCAGACTTTAAAATTAAAAGGACATATCAAGAAGAACAACGTAATGGTTCTCATCAACACCGGTAGCACCCACAATTTTTTAGACTCAACCATGGCAAAAAGACTCAACATTTTCACATTTCCCATGCCCAACATGAAGGTGATGGTAACCGACAGTAAAAAGATTGAAAAGGTAGGGAAATGCCATAAGGTCAAATTGCAAATTCAAGACTTTAATTTAGAATCTTCGTTCTACACTATACCATTAGGAGGAGTGTATGTGGTCTTAGGTATCCAATGGCTACAAATCCTAGGCACTTACTCTGCCAACCATCAAAAGCAGTTTATAAGCTTTAAATCAGTGTGGAAAAAGTCGGGAAAAAATCGGGATTAAATCCCGATTTTTTTATTTTTTTGGCTGGCCGATTAAATCAGCTGACTTTTTCCCGATTTTTTCCCAGTCGAAAAAGTCGGGATTAAATCGGGACTTTTTCCAAAAAATCGTGGTATTTTTTTAATGATTTTTTTTTTTGTTTGAAAAAATCGGGATTTTATTGAAAAAATCCGGATTTTTTAAAAAATGAATATTTTTGTATTTTTTTAATTTTGCCGAATTTTTGCCGACTTTTTCGAAAAACTCCCGACTTTAACGACTTTTTCAACTTTTGGACCCTTGCCGATTTAATCCCGACTTCGACTTTTTCCACATTGCTTTAAATGGGAAGGGCAGAGGTACAAGTTGTATAGATTCCAAGCACTAGAAAATCAAATCATGTCGTCATCCCAGATGATGAAAATGATTCGAAAAGGAGCACCAGCCTATGTAGTACAATGTCACCAATTAGAAATGTTATCTGCAAAAGTGATCAGCGAAGATTCACTGGAAGTAAAAGAGCTAATTCAGAAGCACGAAAAGTATTCCAAGACTTGCCCATGAAACTGCCTCCTAATAGGGAAATTGAGCATACAATAGAAGTCAAAGAAGGATCAGGCCCCATCAACATCAAACCGTATTGATATCTGCATCACCAAAAGACTGAAATAGAGAGATTAATCCAAGACCTTTTAAAATGTGGGATCATCTCAAAAAGCAAGAATATGTATGATGCTCTAGTTGTATTGGTAAGGAAGAAGGATAGATCATTCAGACTATGCATTGATTATAGAGGATTAAACAAAATAACGATTAAAAACAAATTCCCAATTCCCTTTATCGATGAAATGTTGGATGAACTACATGGCGCAAAATACTTCTCAAAATTGGACTTAAGGTCGGGCTATTACCAAATCAGAATCAAGTTGGAAGACATACCAAAAACTGTGTTCCGAACACACAAAGCTGGGAGGATGTTTTATGAAATGCCCAACAAAAAGCAATGCCCTGATGTTGTCATATACAGTGCACCTATTGAAGGTTTATATAAGGAAGTCGAGTTGGATGAGGCTAGGAAACTCTTCTGAGAAGTGCCTGACAAAAACATATATCCTCATCTTGTCAGACCATGTCCTTGTTAATGGTATGTAAATATAAAGTGGGCAAGTTGGACAAGGCTCAAATACAATGCACTAATTGATTGTTTATTATGTAAGTAGGCCAGTTGGATGAGACTTGAAAGCTCTTCTATAAAATGCCCAACAAAAACATATACCCTGATTTTGTCATGCACAATATGCTTATTCATAGTTTTTGTAAAAGAAGGCAAGGAAACACTTTATTAAATTCCCAACAAAAACACGTCCCCCAATGTTGTCATATATAGTGCACTTATCGATGGTTTCTGTAAGGAGGGCAATGGGTGACACTAAGAATCTGTTGTTTGAAATGCCCAACAAAAACGTATGTCCTGATGTCATCACATTCAATGCAGTCATGAATGGTCTTTGCAAGAAAGGCAAGTCAGGTGAGGCAAGGAATCTCTTTATTAGAAAGACCCACAAAAACATATGTCCTCATATTGGCATGTACAATATAGTTATCAATTGCCTTTGCAAGGAAGGGAAGTTAGATGATGCTCAAAAGTTCTTACTTGAAATGAAAAAACAAAACATATGTCCTAATATTGTCCCATGCAATGAATTTATTGATGGTTTCTGTAAGTAAGGGCACTGACAGGAGGTTGTTAAGGTTCTTCATGGGATGTTGGATAAAGGTTACACTCCAAATGTTATCACATACAATGCTCTTATCAATAGGGTTTGAAAAGAAAGAAAGCTTCAACATGCTCACTGGGGATTAGATGTTATGCAGCAAAAAGGCCATGAACCTGATAAAATCACGTGCAATACACATATGAGTTTTGCAAGGGAGTAATTTGGAGACAAATTAATCCAAGTCCAATAAATTTAAACTTTGTCATCAATTGTCACATTCAAACAGGTAGAATAGATTATGCATTCAAAGTGTTTGAAGGAATGGAAACACGTAGGTATAATCTTTGAAACCATCATCAAAGGGCCTTGCAGGGTGGGCAAGATGGAGGACGTTGTCAAACTTTTCAATCAAATGGCAAGCAAATGACAGACCCCTAATCTTTTTAGAGATAGAATCCTAATAAAGGTGCTCTGCAGGATAAGGAAATCCATGAGGCATTCGAGTTGTTAGTTGTTATGCTGCAAAAAGGCCATGACCCTGACAATCACATTTACCACCCCCACAGATCGACTATGCAAAGAGGGTAAGCTCCAAGAGACCAATAAAATATTGCATCAAATCTTAAAAGAAGTGTATAACCCTGATGTTATTGCATATAATGTCGTAATTGATGTCTTTTACAAAGAGGGCAAGTTGGACAAGGCTATGGAGCTCTTCTATCAAATGCCCAATTGAGGCATACATCCTGATCTTTCACATACAATGTGGTTATTGATGGTCTTTCTAATGAAGGCAATGTTGGAAATAACACTGAGAGGGGGGGGTGAATCAGTATTATCTAGTCAATAATTTCTTTTTCAAACCCAGAACATCTACGCTACTTCAGTTAGAGAAAACCACGTATATACGCAACTATAGATAAGGAAACCCGCGTATACCATGCAGACTTATAATTTAATTTATTCTACAGATGTTGATCATTAATCTGTGCATCAGAACCATATAAACAGTAACCAGGAACAGTAAAATAGAGCAGAAGACAATCACACACAAGAACACAA
>APFE030418606.1:47417-65456 GCA_000404065.3 Pinus taeda
CCCCTCTCATTATTTCCAGCAATTGGTATCAGAGCTAGTACCTTCATTCAAAGGCTAATAGCTTGAAGGTTGATCTTTTAAACACAAATGGCGAAGTCAAGGAAGAAGGTCTCCAATCCTTCTAAGGATTAGTCTCCCTCTACCACTGAAATTGAAGAAAATCAATTTGAGAAGGCTCCATGGTTCAATGGGAACTTTAATATATGTGAAGCAAGAATGAGGAATTTCATAAATACTCGAGGCATTGAAATCTAGAAATTAGTGATTGTTGACAGCATGATGGATGGAGAATCCAAGGAGTACAATGCAAAAGAAATGAAGGAAATCTTGAATGCGCTACCTAATTCTATAAAGAACAATTTAGGAAAATGTTCATCAGCAAATGGTATATGGGACAAACTTCATTACCTTCACTCCAAAGGAGCATTGTGTAGGAATTTACAGGGTAAGTTCCTCAGAAAGAACACCAAAAGGACACCGCTCACAACCAGATCTCAAATCAATACACTAGTATTTTTGACGTGGTTAAAACCCTCAAAGAGGGAAACAGTCCACGGCCTGAGCCAACGTGGCCACTTCAGGCAATTTATTAATCAAAGAATGAAAATTTACATAAGATTTCTCTCATAGACGGATTACCCGAACAATGACCCTCCATGTGCTTTAAATAGAACTCATGGACCAATCGGGTGTCAAGCCACGGATCAAGTGTCGGTAATACCGAGGAGAGAGTGAACTGTCGGATCACTACATATCGTGACCGTCGGATTGTAAGTTACAAAATGTACAACGGTAAAGAAACACACTTTACCTAACTCTATACTAGACCAAGTTGAACTTAACTATTTCCTATGTGTCGGAATATCCTAAACAGGGATGAGTCACTTTGACCACCCTACACTCTAGCTACCAGTTCAGTTTTTATTGTAATTTCTCCTCCTCTCATGGATTCGACCCCTGAGGCTAGGATGAGTTGGTTTGAGGCCTATATCATGTAATTTTTCAGTCATTCTACAGGTTGGACTCTAATGGATGTTGTACTAGTGTTTCAGACTTTGGCATGGAATATATTGGATGAGTTGGAGCTATTTTGGTGGGATTCCTGTGGCATGGTATTTTGATATTGTTTCTTCTTCAGTTACATGAGTGTGAATGTTTTGTATCTTCCATGACCATTTCACTTCTAAATATGTTTAATTTTCAAGGTGTGATAAGCAAAATTCATCTTGTATGCTCTGTTTTGGGAAAATCAACATAATTTGTTTTATTTCTTCAGTTTAAAAAGAATTCATGATTTTCATGCTCTTTTTAGCACCTCACCAGCCTAAACCATTTCATCACTATACTACAAAGTGTTAAAGTAACTTGCCTACCTTGCCCCATCAGATGTCTGCAATTCCGATTCTCTTTTTCGTGAACCTAGTTCACTCTCTAACCTAATTCACTCATCCAGTGACTACCCCAATCAAATCAAATCAAACAAACCCTAAGCTACTATATCTAGCCTAAGACCCTAATTCATCCAGCCCTCCTGGCTATGATCCTTTGGAGAGAGCCCTCTTCGGCTTGGTAGGGCTAGCTACCAAGTCAAAAGATTGGTCTGTGGTTACCTCAGTTGGACTCTTTCCTTAGCCTTGGAGACCCGGAGGAGGGATAACGGGATATATCAAAAGCATTTGACAGGGTCAGTTGGATTTATCTCCAAATGATGTTGCCTCATATTGGGTTCAAAGTTCCTTTTATAAATTTGGTGATGACATGCATATCTTGTGTTTCCTTTGTTGTTCTTATAAATGGATCAGCGACATATTTCTTCCATGCTCAATGAGGCCTTCATCAAGGATGCCCTCTCTCCCCATTGTTGTTCCTACTTGTGGCTAAGGTGCTACACAAACTTCTAGTTGATGCAAAAGAAGGGGAGCTTTAAAAGGTGTTGTTGTTGTTGACTTTTGCCACATCACCGATTTATTATTTGTTGATGATGTTTTTTTTTGTTTTGTGAGGGATCTCGGCAGGCTTTGACAACCATTTAGGAGCTTCTCTCATTATTTGAAGTAGCTACAGGAATGCAAGTCAACTAGATGAAATCAACAATACCATTCAGTGGTCTCTCAAGGGAAGAATCTAGGATTATCCAACAAATTTTCCCATTCCAATTAAACCCCATTGATAAAGGGCTCAAGTATTTGGTATTTTATCTCAAGCCTAATGACTATCGGAAGGCTGACTAGCAACAACTTCTAACAAAAATTGAAAACATGCTAAAATCCTGGAATTTTTGTATGGATATCGGGGGGTTGTGAGACTAATTATAAACAAATCAATGCTTGAGGCGATCCTAGTTTTCTAGTATTGCTCTATTGGATTCCCAAAGGAACTTTTTCTCGAGTCTGAAAAATATGATGTCCATATCTTTGGGCCAGATTAAAAAAAAAACAAAAAAAACAAAAAAACTCGGGTGGTTGGGGTTTGAAGAATATTCACTTGTTTGCAAGAGCGCTGCCAACAAAGGCAGGGTGGTGCCTCATTTAAACCAATAGTTTATGGATAGAGGTTGTAGACCATAGGTACATCAGTCCTTAGACCATCATAGAGTGGATTCAGGCCCTTGATCGCACCAAATCAAAGGCATTAGTTATATGGAAGGTAATTCTCACATCTTTCTAGGTAATCGAAAAAGGTCTTGTCTAGAAAGTTGGTAATGGAACACAGGTTTGAATAGGATTAGACTCCTGGGTGGGAAGTGGACCTAATTATCGTCTTTTAGTTGAACTAATTGATTTTTTCCAAGCTCAGTGTCATCATACTTTAATTTAGATTGTTGATGAGGATAACACGACATTATGGGGTTAAGGATAGAAGTCGCCTCAACAGCTTCATCTCCTGGATGAATGGTTTGTTATCTGGTGTGGATTCACTGCCAACCAGAATGCGCCTCATGTTCAAATAAGAGAGAGGGAGGACACCGTGATCTAGGCTCATGCTTCATCTAGTATTTACTCCCTGAGGTCTAGTTATGTCTTTTTAACTGAAGAAAATAAACCTCCAAATTTGTCGTCGTGGGGGATGAAGCTTTGGAAAGTTGATTTTTTGGCAAAGGCAAGGTTGTTCCAGTGTTAAATATTGGAAAATTGGGTAAACACAGGTGATATCCTCTTAAGACGCAACACTATAGGGCCTACCTAGTTCCCTTTATGCAAAAGAAATGTTGAATCTATAAATCACCTTTTCCTCATATGTCCCTTCTTTGTCGTTGTATGGGATTCAACTAGATTGTCACTGGATTTAAAATTTCAATGGAATGGTGAATCTTACGATGCAACGTGGGAATGCCAATGATTTTCTCTCCAACCAAAAAAACTTAGAGCTCTACCTTTATTGCTATCATGGGGTATATGGTTAGTCTGAAATGCAGAAGTATTCCAAGATTAATCTACGGTGTTAGATAAGGTGGTTGCATATGCGCTAGCCATTTATGCTTTAATTTTAGATTCAAAATCTATACCTCGCTTATGCACAGTATATGAAGAAGTAATTGATTTCTCTCATGTGTGGGCATATTTTGATGGGGTTGCTTCTGTTGAAGGAAGTTGTGGGGGAGGAGCAATGCTTCATTTGTCTCAAAACCACTCCTTCAAGATGAAAATTGGTCTAGAACATGGAAGAAATAATCATGCACAGATTATTAGACTAAAAATGTTATTGTTTGCGATTGGGAAGGGCATTCATTAAATTCAGTTTTGGGGGATTCACAAATTATTGTAAACTAGTATTCAAACACCTCCATGTGTCATATATTCTCACTACATCATATCCTATAAGAGATTTTTCTATTAAAGCAAACATTTGATGCCATATCTATATGTCGAATTTTAAGGGAAAGAAACAGTGAGGTTGATGCTTTGTCTAAACAAGGTGTTGCATAGGCTTTGGGTACCTGGCACATAGTGGAGCGACACAATGATTTTGAACAGGCTTTCTTTCACAGGCCCTTTATTGAGGGCAATCTTGATGTAGCCTAATTTTGTCTCCTTTTCCTCATGCTAGCAGTTTATACAGGATATCACTCTAAGAGTCTGTGTTTTTTGGCGTTTTCCATTATGGATAATGGCTATATGATGTTTTTATGCACAAACAGGTCTTTGACCGGAATAGCTACGGACAATAGTATGGTAACAACCTATGGATTTTCTCAATATGCACATAATATCAGATATGAATCAGTGATAGACCTCGGAATTTTCGATGATCTAGATTGGATCATCATATTGTTTTTCATCCATCTCGATGTATTTGGAGTGGAAAAACTGGAGGAATCAACTCACGGGATCGTTTTTAACAGTGGAACCCAATTTGGCAAAACGGGGTCTGAAACCTTCTGTGAATGTTTTGAGGCATCAAACGATGTTTTTGTGGTTAAAAAATTATCGCTTTGATGCGACACCATCTCATGCTATTCTACACAGAAATCTTTCCAACAACGCAACAAGCACATCAATCGGAGTCTGTATGCAAAAGTTATGCCACTCAAAAGTTGACCTTCATATAGTTCGGGAGGATGTCATGTCATCCCCCATTATTCATGGAAAAGGGGATAGCCACACGATTACGATGTAAACGATTCTAGAAGAGTTTATATTGTAACTCTAGTTAAGAGTTGATGTTGTCAAAAGTCAAAATTAACCCCTAGTAGGCTATCAGGTTGTGTTATAACCGAGCCACTAGGAAGAAGAGGCATTCCATTCTTTCGAGAGAATTTTGTTCCATAATTGAGAAAATATAGCCATGAGAGATAGAACGTAGAGCACACATAGAGGATATGTGCATTGTAGCATCCAATGGGCCATAGGCATTACTTCTTTGTACCTATAGCCATATTTCTAGACAAATAAAGAGAGCAAAGCGACCTCACCTTCTAGTTGGGTATTCTCCCAAAAGGGTTTCCTAGAGAGCATATCTTGTGTCTTATGTGTGTGTGAGAGATTATTTTGTCATTCTCTACTTTCTTGCATGATTTCCATTCGCATGCATGCATTAATTACAATTAAACCTACAAATCTTAATGTTTCATAAAACTATAATAGTGTATAATCTCAAAAAATTAATATAATATTATTAGATATGTTGTGACAAACTATCCAGAGGAATATCCACGACAATTTACGGATCATTTGGTATTAGAGCAGGTTTCTTTGGGTATTTTGTGGAGATTGCAAGGATCCAGATCGGTGGGGCCGAAAATCGTAAAACCATAATCATGGTCGACGAATCTGTAAATGAACCGTGCGATCTTGCACAAGTGAGATTTACGCGGCTCGAACAACAAGTCATAGATATCAACCGAAATGTAAACCTCTGCATGAAATACCTAAGCAATAAGCTATGTATATTTGAAGAAGATGGGGGCTTGAATGCAGAGGACAAATCAAAAGGGGGATCGGGAGATCGGGAAGACACGGAGAACCAATGGAAGAAAGAACTCATAAAAGATAAACCCAATTCGAGTGTCGTGAATCAATCCCTGTTTAAAATGGAAGAAAAAGTCGATATCAAACCATACCATGGAAGGATCGATGCTCTGAAGCTAAACCATTGGGTGTAGCAACTTGAATTTTATTTCAGCATCCATCAGATTGAGGAAGGACAGAAAATCTCATTTGCGCCACTGAAATTGGAGGGACATGCACTAACTTGGTGGGAGAGCCACAAGGAAACCCTGAGGTTGGAGGGTGAACCTCTACTGACTAAGTGGGAAGATTTCAAAACCCTCATTAGGTCACAATTTTATCCCATTGGGTATGTGGAGGACCAGTGGATCTGATGGCATTACTTTAGGCAAAAGTCGGGCCAAAGCGTGCATGAGTACACCACAAAATTAAGAAAGATGGCTATAATGTTAGGTATCTGTTGTAGCGGCTACAACCACCCTCCAAAATTTTTCCTTAGCCTGTTTTGGAGCCTCCCTACCAACCTTTCACAGTACTTTGTCTTACTTCGTTAAGTACTCAAGCTTCATGTGCTTTCCTAGCACAAAGGCAGCCTATCGATCGCAGTTGATCCATTCCCCTCACAGGCTGCTTACTGAGACTTGGTCCAGCTGCATGCTGAGCAGCTTCCCCTTGAAAATTGCGCATTTCTAGAGGGCAACTAGGATTCCCTCCAAAAACTGCGCAATCCTCTCGGATAGCTTGCTGGGCTCCAGGATTGCACAATCCTACCAGCCAACCCTCCCAACAGGATTTGTGCAAATTTTCCCAGCAACAGGCCGTTCAGCCCAGGATTTGCGCAAATATGGGCAGCAGTCAACTGCTCTGCCCATAAATTGCGCAAACCTCCTGGGTAGTCAGCTCAGCTCCCAGCCAAGAATACACATTTTTCCTAAGCAGTTGAGTAGCTGCATGCATGAACAGTCTGGTTGACCAATTCCACCCAGGACCTATGAAACTTGACTTGCATGCATGCATGACTTTATCTTCTTGGAATAGCAAGAGACAACATGCAAAAGGCATCCCATGATTCAGGGAGCTATTTTTAGCAGCCAGGGGTTACATGCAATGTTGTTTTAGAAGTTTCCCTCCAAGTGTCGCTTTTTCTTAGATTTGTGGCATGTGCGTCATGAGACCAAACTTATTTATTCGACACATCAGAGCCCATTTATTCACATCGATCTTGGAGCTTTGACATCCCACGACACATCTAGGACTCTTCGACACATCCGGCTCAGCTATTCATGGGTAAGTGGCCTCAACTTTTCTTTTTCAGCATTTTTGTCGCTTTTTGTGTATTCTCTTGTGTGAGTGTTGTTTGCTTGATTTATTTGAATGCCTAGTGTTGTTTACATGTATTCTAGCTTATCCTAGCTCTATTTTAATTTTCGTTGCTATCTCACTGCTGTCGCATGCATGAAACTGTTTTGCACAGATGTTCGCCCAATTGATGAACTGCCTCACCCACATGCATGTTGGTATGTTTGTTGAATCTTTCATTCATGTTTTGCATGCACTGTCAATGACTTATGCTATCACTTAGTGTCACCATGCATTTTATTGTCTTAGTTGCTTTTAGTTACTCGTCGGCAAGTCGGGCCAACCTTGGCCCGGGCTCTACCTTCACCAAGGATGCATTGCACAATTTGGAGAAGGAAGGCTCACCTTCCTCTCCAAATTTGTGCATTCTTGCCTAGCAATGGCCTCTAGGACTGTTTTGTGCATTTCTGGAGGATAGTGGCTGCTTGGCCCAAGAAATTGCGCAAATATGTCCCTGGGCCAACAGTCCCTCCCAGCCGGGATTGCGCATTACGCAATCCTAGCAACCATTTGCCTGACTGGATTACACATTTCACAGATCTAGCAACCAGTCCAGCCTCCTAGACAGCCCAGACTGTCTTTTGTGCAGTTCTGGTAGCCAGTCGCTTAGCCTCCCATTAAAATTTACGCAATCTTGCTCATTAGTTCCCCAGGTATGTGTTGTGTCCTTCCTCGCATTTTCTTTGTTTTCACTGACATATTTCTTGCCATTCATGCTACTTGTTTCCAGATCTTTCAGGTGTTCATCTGTCTCAATGGATTTTAAGAGAGCAGGATCACTGGACACTGATGGAGTTGCAGCTGGAGCAACAGTTGAGCAGGTTTCCTCTGGTTTGTCGATCTACGAAGATACGAAGTTGTATCTAGACAAGGACATTAAAACTGAAGAGGCAAGAGCTTAATGAAGCATTCGTAGGAACTTTTGGGGAAGACCTCGAAGACTGTCAGGTGTACATGAACATTCACAAGTCTGACTTGTACCAGATTGCATGCAGATACCATGCGTTCCCATGTGCGGACATGATTCACTGGATCGTCTCTCACATTGACCCCGAGACAATGACCTTGAGCAGTGTCAGTGAGACAAAGCTTGCAACATTTTGGGAACGAGATTACAACGAGATGTATCAAATGTTCAAGCCCATGACTGTCATGACCCCTCCATTTAGCTTTCCCAATAACAGAGCTCACTTTAGAGACATTCTGAAGGATTGGGTAAAGGAGCTAGCTCCCTTCAGGATGACACCCAACCAAATCTACAAGACAAAGATATTGAGGAATACGTACCAATACTTGGTCATATTCGCATGTCGACTGAGTGGCCAAGCAAGCAGCGAAACCTTTTCTCAGAGTTTGGTGATCGCATTGGACCAAATGGCTAGAGAAGGAAGACCATGCAACTGGTCTGACATACTGGCTCACCAGCTGAAGGAACAAGTCACGAAGGCCACGAAGGCTCGACAGTCACCCGAGGGTATGCATGTAGAGATTTATATGTCCGCTTACATTCTAGATGCGATCATGTGCCCAACATGAGTTCTCGGGCTTGGAGTGGGCATGGTCACCAACGGAGAATGTTGTGAACACGTATTTCAAGCTATTGTCCTAATGTAGCTTCAAAGGAGTGATCATACGACTATCTAACCATTTTTTCACGCCAGTTTACAAGTTGATATTCGAACAGGATCCACCCTGCTTGTCAGAGGAAGGGATGAAGGCATGCTAGGCATTGCAGATTGGTATGCCTCACCATCCAGCACGTTCATTCGAGTGTTCAGTGCGGAGAAGTCTCTGCATGTTCTCCACAATTCGCCTTGGACGTGCTTGTCATGCAGGAAGTAGTGTACCACATCTTGGCAGGATTGACAGCTAGATTGCAGTGAAAGAAGAAGGCACCTTGGCCTGCTCTTCTGTTGCGGATTGGGTTATATGAGATCCGGAGTATCAAGCAAGCAGATGTCGAAGTAGAACAGATGAGGAAGTATCCTTTCGACATCCGAAGCTTCAACCCGTATGACCCACATTGCATTGTGACGGATCATTGCGCGAGAGTTCAATTCAACTAGATCCTTGGGGCATGTCATTGGGCCAAGGAGGACTCATGGAGGTACTGCTACAACTCCTCTAGACCCAATGAACAGGTCGTCTTAGTCGTAGATTGGTTAGCAAAGCAACATGAAACAACATCACGGAGAGCACCAATAGTAGCAATAGTAGTAGCAGCAGCAGAGGGAGTAGAGCAAAGCATACCTATGCATGACAAAGGGAAGAGGAAGATTGTTGACCGCATGGAGGAGGAGAAAAGCTGCAAGTTTCAAGCAGATCCACTTATAGAACAAGTAGTTATGGCTATTTGGGTGAAGAGGCAGCAGCGCGACAAGCGAATCACGCGAAGGTAGAGGGATAAGAAGAAGATGGAAGAAGTAGAGAAGGAGTTGCATGAGTTGATGGAGCAACTTCGGAAAGAACAAGAGCTGCGCCAACAGGAGAAGGAAGTGTAGCGACTGTAGATTCAGGAGGGGGCACATCATGTACAGACAAACAAAGTAGTGCCCGTACAAGTAATTGATTCATCTGAATAGATGGCATGAGGCGAACAGGGTGAACCATCACAGTGACAAGACTTTGCTCATGAGATAGAACAGGCACTTAAATAGTTGGATGTAGACATGGTGCAGTAGGAGTTGGAACAGGACCCCGACCTCATGCCTCACCATAAAGAGGTTGACTCACCTTCATTGCATCCTGATGAAGAGAAAGTCTTGAATGACCAAGGAGGCACTAAGATCCTTGGTGGTCAATCGGAAGCAGAGATGCACAACATCTCCTTTGACGAATCTCATCACAGAGTTGTGCAGTCTCAAAGAGTACTGACTCCGGAGGACCAAACATACCCAGCGTAAGTTGAAGAACAAGTGATCATGACTGATGTGCACAAGCATCCAGCTGCTTTGGCTGATGCAACTAGAGTCTATGCCAAAGCCACAAGCTCAAGTGTCCATTTCCTCATAGTTGAGAATGAGCAAATGGAGAAGTAACTATAGGTGGCCAAGCAAGGAGGAGACTTGGTGACAATGTCCGCTCAATCTAAACTGAAGAAGGCAATACTAGATGAAGTATTGTCCCTTGATATAGTTATGTGAGCATTGTACTCCAAGTTTGGTACCGTGCACCAAGTAGTCGTCCATCTCCACACTTGGCAGCAGTAATGTGCGAGAAGAGCACGCATCTTGAAGAACATACATGTTGTTGTTGATAACATGCAAGCATGGATGATGAAGTACAAGGGAGCCCCACTTCACTTGCCAAAGGTGATGAAGGCCAATGTGGTCGAGCTGCAAGCACGTATCTAGAGTCAGATTCAGAACTATGAAGACCTACCGCAACTCAGCACTAACATACAGGCTTCCCATGCACGAGTATTCAAGAGCATGGATGTTATAGTGCACACCCACATGATCCCATCACTTGGGACTCTCACCTAGGTGAAGACAAAGAAGCAGGTTCGACAGGAGCTTGACTCGTACTTCGATGAGTTGATGCACACCGCCACCATCCAGACTTGCCTATTAGTGCACACATCATGCACAACTACTGTTGTACAGGTAAATTGCCAAGTTATTCCTCTTGGCTCGTTAAACGTTACTAAGGGGCGGTCGTTTTAAGTTCTTTTGTCGACCGTTAAAACATAAAAAGATTACCGAGTTTTTGTCGTTTCAAACTCGTTAAAGGTTACGAAACGACGTGGTTTTGATCACTTTTTTACTTTTTTTTTTTCAGGTCGAAATCACTATTTATGAAAAGTACTCCTCGATCGTAATGGTCGGGCGGTTCTTTCGGGCATTATTTTATACTTTTTTGGGCCCGAGAGACACAACTTTACGAAAAAGGACAACACTGGAGTTTCCTTTTCTGCTGTCTTTTCAAACTCTCTAAACATGAAAAGACGTCGAGTTCTTTCTTTGTCAGACTCGTTAAAACCTGATGACATTGGATCTTGTCGAAATTACACACCACAAGCATATGTTATCCCCATCAATCTTGTTATAAATAATTGGGGTACTCGCCAGAAATGGTGGGGGAAAAGAAAATTTTGGGAACCATAATTATTTTCGTGTCGGCAGTATGTCGCTCTTGAACATGGCGCTTCTTTGCTTTCGTGTCGGGATGGGGATATCTCATCTCATTTTTCACTTGCCTACGTGGGTTTGGGTAATCCTATTTGACCTCTCATCTGCTCATTGCCTCGTCATCATGACCTCTGATCCATCGATGTCAAATAATGCCAATTCCACTGTCGTGCCACCAATATGTTCAAGAGAAGTTGACCTCTGAAAAGAAACAACCTCTGTTTGATAGTTCATACAATCTTAATTCACAACATTATCTCTCTGTCTCATGTCGATGATGTGGGAAACACTATGGCCCACCTTCGATCAAGGTCACTTCCTGTCGACTTCAGCTCATTATCCAGGAAGCTGATCTAGAGACTCCCTACAAGTGCCTTAGACCCTGCATGCCTCAATGGCAGGTTCTTCGTGTTCGACGTGAGGTTTTCATCATTGGCCTCCGATCGAATGATTCTATGGGTGTTCGACTTCAGATCACTAATTCACACGTCGTAGATTGTACCTATAGTACCTTGAGGGCCATTGTCATTACTGGTGGTACCTCTCGTGTCTGTTAACAGTTCCCAATATTGACTGGTAATCAGACGATGTTCATGCACGTTCGACTTCAGCTCACATATTCACATGCTTGAACTTGTACTTCTGTTCGGGTCGAGATGGAGCGCAAGACCCTAGATTGTGTCTGTTGTAATCCAGGCGTGATTCTTGATACATGACTCATTCACTGGATGGCTACGACCATACCTGATTCAATTCATTGATCCTAACCAGATGGTTGCGTCCATACTACGGATCTAGATTATCATGTACTCTCTTATGGATGGCTGAGACCATACCACGTACATCATGTATTTGAGCTATCAATTGTATCTCTCAATGCAGATTCTCGGGGGCAGCTATATGTGTTCTTGTAAAGCATTTCAACCCTCTCTCTCTCTCTCTCGGGCCTCATGCTTTAGGGGGCATCTGTTACACAGTAATTTGTCACCATTGGTCACCATCCCTGTTACCCCTGTTTTCGTACATTGGAGGATACATTCTGGGACCTATGAGTAGTGACATAGCCTAAAAACACTTGCATTATGTTCCCCTAAGTATGTACTTCATGTTCCCTGAAGACACTTTCTGCAAATTATCCCTGAAAAGTGCCCTTTTTCCATTGACGCAGGTACACAGTGTCTTATCCGCGCCAATCACTGAGATCCTCAGAAAGGGGTGCCCATTGGCGCTTTGTCCTAGAACAACACTCGCGCCAACTAAGTTTGGTAATGATTTTTGGCAAACGTGCACCCATATGTTTTTCCCTTTCAGATCATGAAGTCTTTTGAGGGAAAAAATCCATCTGATAGAGGTCGAGAGTCATCATCTATCCTTGACATCTATCCTCAGTAGCTTTTCGGAGATAATGTCGATCCACAATGGGCGTCCTGGTGCATTGAATCTTCCTCCCTTCTCCATTTATAAAAGTCTGTCCTCATGCATTAGACAAGCTAGTTCTGGGAGTTCTGGAGTAATGCTAGTTGTGATTATGCTTGTCTGGAGTGATAGTAAGAGTCTTGAAGCATAGGGAGGTTATGCTGGCGGAATCCTGAGAGAGAGAAGGTCTATTGCAAGGCATACATAGCTGCTCGCCCAGCAAGAGAATAGGTTCAACGTCAGAACCTTGGTTGTATCTTTCTCTGCCTATTATTCATTAATAGATGACTACTGTTATGGTTCCATTCTCATTTGTCTCATGATGGTTAATGTGAATTACATCCTTTCTTCTGACTGATGTATAGTTTCTTTTACTAGATTTCACGCTTGTGTTTGTTCTCTCTTTGCATGTGCAGGTGTCCATCCGTGAGGATAGTGGAGGATCGTGACTGGCCAGAGTGAAGGAGTGAGAGCGGCATCTCTTCATCGAAAAAATAGCGCTAGAATCTAAGTAGGTGTTCATTACTCACTTGTTAATTGCAACTAGGAACTTGCAGAGTAGCATTGATTGATTTGCTAGGCTAGTGGGATCGCCTCTGTCCGCAGAGGGGATTTACCTGTTCAACAATTTGGCGACTCCACTGGGGAGTTTAACTTGTTGTTTGATTTGTAAACTTTAAACGGAGCCTGAAGCATGGCCAGATAGCCTTCGAAACACTATTACTTTTCATTAGTGAAGTAGATCAAAGCCACTTCAGTCAATCTCCGGTTTGGTTTACAGACTGAACAATTTGGAGTTTGCCTTGCATGTTAGTTTTCTCTTGCTTGCCTGAGTTAATGAGCTTTCTGGGTCAGTTTTAAAATTGTTATTTGTTGTTTGATCCTTGTGAGCACTGTTGGCCCGACCCTGGTTTGTCTCGTTTATTTTTTGGGTCAGCAAACGCGGTTGGCACGTTTTTTCCTTTGACAGTCGCACCATTTGGCGCATGTTGCACAACAGGAACTCGCGCCAATTCCTGAATAGCGCAAGTTGCAGATTCACAGTCGCGCCAGCTCTGTGAATTTTGCCAGTTTGTTAGTTGAAATCTCTTTAAACTCGAATTTTTGTTTTTTTATATCTTTTGCAGCTTCTGGAAGTGTGTTAGACCTTTGTGTGACTGGTTATTACTTTTATCCTTCAGTTGTTGGCTTATTTCTATCGATTTTGTATCCTATCCCTAGAACACCTAGTGGCTTTGCATGTCGAGCCTTCTGTGGGAAGTTGTTGTTTGATAATCCAGTCAACTTTTTGGTTGTTTTCTATACTCATCTAGTGGTTGTGAAAGTTTGGTATTCTATGCTTCGAGTGATTCACTTCTAGCTTGTTTGGAAATCTCACCCAATTTTATTGATTTGCACTTGACTGGTTCTTAGATTACATTAGAATCATCTTGTGTTTGAGAATTCTCTTGCATAGATCACACATGCATAATTAGAATTCTCATTTGTGCATAGATTATATTTGCACACTTTTCAAGTGAATTATGCATAGATTCCTCCTTTGAATTCCTTTTTTTCCTGTTGAGCTTAGATTACATAGCTCATAGACTTTAGTTTTCCTTTTGATTTGGAAAACTGCTTTGGTGTCTTGGGGAATTTGTTGTCTTTTCATCGAGTGATTTTATTTCTTTTGCTTGGTGTAGCTATCTCTCAAAATCATTTTAAGCATTTTGTGCCATTGGAAAGACAATCAAACTAGTATCCTTTGCATTTAATAGTTAAAAGGAAAAGAACATTTCGTTGATTTGTGTTTTCAAAAGAAAAGTTTCGTTTCCTTACCATTAGTTGCATTAGGTTGTTTGATTTCTTGAGTTTGCTTTGTTTGATTGAAAAATTCCTAACCTTCTCATAGTTAGAATTCATTGAACAAAATGGTATTCTTTGGCATGTAGTTTGCATTTAAGTGATTCTGAGAGATCATACGGTAGGACCTGAAATCAAAACTTAATTCAAGATCAATCGTAAAATAAACCAAATTTATCTAAAAACACATTGGAACTTAACGCAAATATCTAGAGGTCTAGGCTAGAGACGTGCTCTGGCATCGTTAAACCTAGTCACTCTTGTTTCGCATTAAGGTTGGGTGATTCCTCCTGGTGTGATTCAATTGTGGTCTAGCACGGATTTGGGCTCCCATGTACCGTCGCGTATATATGGGGAGACTCCACTAGATTTGCATCCTTTATCCATAGGAAGCTGAGTCTGCCGCCTTGTGAACCATAACGCACCAAACACAACATTCAGGAAGATTGACTGCAGTACGGAAAGTCCTTGGTTCTCATACGATTGCCAAGGTGTATAAGCAGTTTTACGGATCACTTGGTAAACCTTTTGCTTAGAATCTCCAGAGCAGTCACTTTTGACCCTTTTCGGACTCCCTAAAAGAAAAGGTGTAAGTGAGCGTCTTGTCACTTCGTGCGCATTAAACATTCGAAGGAGATAGAGTCATCTTTTCGTCCTTTTCTCGACTCTTGAAACATGAAAAGGTCAAGTTCAGTTCCTGTGTCTTAAAAATTTATTTGGCCATGATAATATTACCTGGTTAGACCTTGTGTGCGTTTAGTTTTGAGTAGGTTTTTATCGTTAGCTTGCTTGGGGTCGTTGTTTGATCATCCTGGCGGACCCATCAACTCCGTCTTCTGTCCCAAGTGACGAAGGGTCTCCATCTTCTGTTGCCCCTGAAACTCTGGTCTATGACGCTCTTCCCATTGTTCCGAGCATCCAACCGTTGGATTCTCGAGCTCCAGAGGACGATTTCTACGAGTTCTTTTACAACCCTATTTGGGAGCCCTCTGACGAGGATTTTCCTGCCACACTTGTCGGTGCCCCATCTCCGATGGCTTCTTCCGATATGGGCGACACTTCCCTTGTGTCGAGTGGCCCATCCGTCATGTCGAGTATAGATACCCCCATTCCGGCGACATCCCCCATCATCTCTACGCCCTACACCGTTATGCCTTTGGGTGTCACGGTGCCGACGCGTTATAGATCATTGAGGATGCTATGAACTCGGTAGCTTCCTCTTCTGTTTGGGATCAAAATATTGTCCCTACCACAGGACCATTTGTTTCCCAAGTCCATCATACTGCTGTTACAGTAGTCCCATCCAACCCGACCGTTTGTGTCGCGGCGTCAACTCCAGTTGTTAGCACCGTAACAACATCATCTGCTGTCACTTCTGCCGCGGGCCCATCTCGAGGTCTAGCGTAGAGTGGTTCATCGACGCATGCTACTAGAGTTGTGCACCCCGCAAGTGGTGCTCCTCCTACTTCCGATCATATGACGGCAGAGGAGGCATATTTTCAATACTTGCGTAATGTCCAGAGCCCAGATGGGCAAGGCCCATATTATGATCACGAGAATCATTATTTTTTTACCTCCTTGCCTGAAATACCTTATGATGAGGTCTCCGTTCCATTGAACGTGGCTTGGGGTACCACCGGCTATGGTGGCGGCCAATACCATCCGGGACAAGGACAATAAGGACCACCCTACCAGGGTCAATAGCCCTACTCGTAGCCTAATCATGGGCAACAGTATGCTGGCCAGAATTACCCAGGTCAACAGGGAGGCCCACAAGAACAACCCAATCAGGGACAACCTTTGGTCTCTAGTGGTCCGGCTTTTACATATCTTGGGCAACCTTCTGGTAACCCGGGACAACCCAATGCTCAACAAGGTCAACCTGGTACCCAGCAAGGCTACCCTTCGGGCAACCTTATGGGAACCAGGGACAACCTTATGGACAGCAAGGTCAACCCGTAAACCAGCAAGGAAACCCTTCTGGGCAAGGGGGCCAGCCTTACGTACAACAAGGCCAGCCTACCGCTCAGCAACCATCTGGTTAACAAGGACAAACCTCGGTTGCACAAGGGCAGCCCCTCACTCAGCAAGCTCGACCTTCTGGGCGAATGAGGCCGTCTCAAATCTGACCAGGACAACCTTCTAGCCAGACGGCTCAGCATGCAGGCAGGTACCAATCCCGGCCTCCTCTTTCAGGTGGGTATCAATCCCAGCATCCGTATTCAGGTGGGTATCAATCCCAGCCTCTGTATTCAGGTGGGTACCAATCCCAATGTCCTTACTCGGGCGGGTACCAATCCCAACCTCCTTACGCGGGCGAGTATCAATCCCAGCCTCCGTATTCAGGTGGGTTTCAATCCCAACCTCCTTATTTAGGTGGGTATCAATCCTAGCCTCCTTATTCAGTTGGGTATCAGGCCCAGCCTCCTTATTCGGGTGGGTACCAATCCCAACCCCCACATTCAGGTGGGTATCAATCCCAACCTGGTCACCAAATGCCGCCTGGTTCCCAAGCTCAGTATGGATACCAGCAACCCCAGGGGAAAAATCAGTATACCCCGTATCAAAATTACCAACAGCCGTAGGGTAATCCTTATCAAAATTATCAACAATCTGCTGGCCAATATGGTAACCAATGGGGTGCTGGGGGGCAGAATCAACAACCCGGTTCTGGAAATAACCCCTACGGTCAAAATCCTTCTGGACAAGGCCCATTTGGACCTGTCCCATCGGGACAAGGGCAATGGGGGCAACCAGGAACTGGATGGAATTCTGGTTCTACCTCGTATCTGGGACAAATGTCCTTTAATCCGCAGCTACCATTTCTAGCGATGTTGGAACTGCCTGATGTGTCGAAGTTAACGAATGATCCCATTCTGCACAATCCACAATGGCTACCAGTTCCAACTAAGATACCTAGTGACTGTCCCAAATTTGATGGGAAGGCTGGGGAGGACCCTCAAGCTCATGTGATGACGTATCACTTATGGTGTTCGTCAAATTCATGGCTCGATGATTCGATTCGGCTTCGCCTCTTTCAGAGGACCCTCACTGGTTCGGCAGCTAAATGGTATATTGAATTGACCCATGCGTCATTTTAAGATTTCAATTCGTTGGCCATGGCATTTTTGACTCATTTTTAGTTACCCATTCGGTATGATATGGGGACTCACCTCCTTACGTCTCTTAAGCAGGATACTGCTACACACATCTCCGATCATATCCATGAATGGAGAAGGCGTCGCGGGTTGATCAAGTTCTGGATACCTGATCAACTCCTCACCGACTGGTTTACAACTTCCTTTGTCCCCAAGATTGCGCGGGACATTGCCATGGGAGCCTGTGTAACTGAAGAGCAAGTGATCGCGCGTGCTCAGTACCTAGACTTAGTCTATTCTCAGTCTAGTACTTTGTATGAGTACTTGACGGACACCCCCAGGTCCGGTACATCCAAGGCTCCGCCCAAGCCATCTGTGGATGGAGTCATTGGCTCTGTAAACCAGGCCTCTAAAAAATCATCGAATCCTGGGAAGCAAAAGTCAAGTGCATCCAACGAAAACACTTCCTAGGGTATTGTAAATTCTGGTAAAACTTCCGAGGTCAACGCCGTCCAGTCCACCACGGCGGGCAAGGCCTCGAAAGGAAATAAAAAGGAAAAGGGGAAAGGGAAAAATAAATCCGAGCAACCCAAGCAGGAATCCTCTAAACCTCCCGTCGAGGAAGGAGCTAAACGCAAACCTAAGTATCCTTGCCTCATTTGTGAGGAAGATCACTACACTAAGGACTACCCTAGGTGGTCCGAAGTTAGTCGTTTGTTGAAAGGTGCTCCTGGGGTCCCTGCGGTT
>APFE030418606.1:66030-76407 GCA_000404065.3 Pinus taeda
GGAGGATCACTACACTAAGGACTGCCCTAGGCAGTCCGAAGTTAGTCGTTTGTTGAAAGGTGCTCCTGGGGTCCCTGCAGTTCTGAAAGAACCCTTTCCCTCTCAGCAAACTCAGATGGTGGCTGACCCCTCTTCTTCTTCCTTCGGTTCCCAGGTCTTCATGGCTGGAACTATTCCTGTTCATATAACAACTCGAGCAAAGGAGTATCTGTCATCCACCGGGAAGGAGCCAGAGGTTCCCTCAAGTGCTCCCTCATCCATCTCTGGTCCCCTCCATATCAAGAGACAGAGTACTGAGACGACAATCTGATCCCCTCCCAAAGGGGTACTCAGAAGGTCTTCTTATAATCTGAATTCTCATGCTGCCCAGCACTATAGCATCGTAGAGGACTTAGTGCAAGCTTCGTCAGCTATGTCCGCCTTAGAGTTCCTTAAGAGTTGCCCCCCCCAGAGGAAGTCCCTGCTATCGGCCATCGGTGGCATCAACCCAGCGGACTCGGATTTGATTACCTTCGACCTTGAGATCCATGTTCCTCGACTGCCTCATTAGACCGCTTTCCTCATTCAAGTCGTCATCAATTCCAAAACGATCCATCGTACAGTCATTGATGATAGCGCATCAACCTGCATTATGTCTATTGCATGTTGGAAAGCCATCGGGTCTTCGACGCTGAGTCAGTCTCCAACGACCTTGGAAGCATTCAACGGGAGAGAATCTCGACCTTATGGTATTCTTCAACGACTACCAATTACCTTAGAAGGGAAGACTATGGAAGTAGAAGTTGAGGTTGTGGACACAAATCTCACATATAACCTCCTTCTGGGCCGGAGTTGGACTTACGCCATGCGTGCCATGGCTTCATCGCTCTTCCGTATCATTCGTTTCCCCCATCAGGGGAAAATTGTCACAGTCGACCAGCTTTCATTCTTCGCTTCCTCTTCTGAGGGAAATGTACCATTCGTTGAGCATACCTCCATTCCGTTTGAGAGTGTGGGAGTCGGGCTCTTCAAAGAACCTGTCCTTATGGGTGTTTTCTCCCTCCCACCTCCCAACCTCGCCTCGATCTCCATGATCTCAGTTCGTTCTGATACTTGGATCCTCCCCTCCATCAACCAGATAGAACCTTGGGGTGAGGAGATGCCGTTGAGTCCAGCCGAGCTCAACTACATCGAAATTGTTGCTGCATCGACCTCTCATGATCAACCCACCGTCACGAGTGGGGCTCTTGACTCAGATGATTTCCCCCCCTGGTTAGGAGAATACACCTCCTCGGATCCATTGAAGGAAATATTTCCTTCCGATGAGGCTATCATCGAGACTATGTCGCTGGACAAATGCCCGTGGTTTCCTCTTCACCACCGTTCCTCGTTTCTCCCTACCTTTCGGGAAACACTGCTTTGTCTCAAGCAGTTTACTTCATGTCTCCCTTCTCAACCTCTTCAGACACCCATTCAGATTTATCACACATCGTCTGAAGGGAATCTAGGGAACATCACGCAGACGCAACCTATCAACATCTCTGTTAAGCTAGGGATTGTCGAGAACATTTACATAGGAGTCACCTGTACTCTTGAGGAGATTCAGATTTATATCGCACTTTTCCATGGATTTCGCGATGTCTTTGCATGGTCCTATGAAGAAATGCCCGGTATTGATACATCCATAGTAGTGCACGAGATACCAACGTATCCCGGGGCCAAACCTGTTCGTCAGCGTTTGCGTCCCGTGTACCCTCGTAAGGCGGCAACTATCAAAGTAGAGGTTGAAAAACTTCTTAAAGCTGGATTCATTTATCCCATCCCACTAACAGAATGGGTCTCAAATATTGTCCCTGTCGACAAAAAATAGGGTACCATTCACGTCTGTGTTGATTACCGCGACATTAATAGAGCTTGCCCAAAAGACAACTACCCCACACCATTCATTGATCAACTCATTGACGAGTGTGCGGGCAGCAAAATATATTCTTTTATGGACGGCTTCTCTGGTTACAACCAAATTAATATCGCCCCGGTTGATCAACACAAGACGGCCTTCATCTGTCCATGGGGCACTTTTTCTTACAAAAAGCTCCCCTTCAGCCTCAAAAATGCCGGCGCTACCTTTCAGCGTGCGATGTCTTATGCCTTCCACGATATTAGACACATCGTACAGCCTTATCTGGATGACCTTCCTGCTCATTCAGCTAAGCGTGCGGACCACCCATCGCATCTTCGCGAGATCTTTCTTTGTTGTCGACACTATAATATCTGATTAAATCCACACAAATGTGTCTTCTACGTCAAATCTGGTTGACTTCTCGGGTTTATCGTCTCCCGAGAGGGCATCCGTTTGGATCCCCTTAAAGTCGAGGCAATTGTGAATCTTCCTCCCCCTGCTACTTTGCGGAAATTGCAAAGCTTGCAGGGGAAAGCTAATTTTCTAAGACGGTTCATCCCAAACTATGCCAAAGTGGCAAAGGGTTTTACCCGGTTACTTAAGTGTGACACCCCATTCCGATGGGATGCCATAGCCGAGGAGTCTTTTTCTCATCTCAAAACTCTCCTAGTTTCCGCCCCTTTGTTGCGGCCTCCAAATTATCATCGTGACTATACACTCTATTTGGCCGCTGCCGATACCACTATCGGCATGGTTTTGGTCTAGGACGACGATGATGGCATCGAACATGTCAGTTATTATCTTAGTCGCAACTTACTAGATACGGAGACTCGATATGCATATGTCGAGAAGTTGGCTCTCGCCGCGGTCTGCACCATCCAACGCTTCCGTCACTACATTCTGTTGCGTACTACGACGATGATTTCATATTGTAACCCCATGACCTACATTCTTTCACGACAATTGTTGGGGGGCAAATACTCAAAGTGTATCGTAATCCTCCAAGAGTTTGACTTGGAATTTACTGCGGCCAAGTCCAAGAAATCACTCGTTTTTGCTGAACTTTTGTGCTCCTTTCCATCCGCCGCTACTTCCTCGCAAATAGAGGAGTCTATTCCAGATGAAACTTTTTTCCTTATCAGCACCCTCGATCCATGGTATGGGGACATAATTGTCTACTTGTAGACGTCCTCCTTCCGCCCCGAGACCTCGAAAGATGCTCGCCGACAGATTCGTCACCAAGCTCAGCCATATCGCATAGTTGGGGACACCCTGTACCACCTTGGTGTTGATTCGGTTCTTCATCGATGCTTAACCTTCGAAGAAGCTGAAAGAGTTCTAAATGACTGCCACTCCGGTGCTTGTGGCGGTCACATGTCTAGATATGCCACCACACAGAAGATCCTCCGTGCTGGCTACTTCTGGCCTTCCATTTTCAAGGATTGCATTCTTGTCGTCCATTCTTGCACGAATGTCAGATTTACCAATGGAAGATGCGTGCGCCCGCTGCCCTGCTGCACCCCGTTGTGACCGTAGGCCCCTTTGCCAAATGGGGCATCGATTATGTGACATGTAACCCTCGCTCGGCCGGCGGGCATGGTTACATCATCGTTGCCGTAGATTACTTTACAAAATGGGCTGAGGCGATGCCCACATTGTTAGAAGACAGTCATACCATGGCGCAATTTCTATTCAACCATGTTATTTCTCGGTTCAGGGTTCCACAAGCCATTGTCACTGATCACAGAAAACATTTCCGTAATCATATGATGGCCGAGTTAACAACCCAACTAGGACTTAGGTATGATAGTTCCACTCCGTACTATCCTCAGGCAAATGGTCAGATTGAAGCCGTGAACAAGGTCTTGGTCATGATGCTTCAGAGAACTATTGGCATGCACAAGTCTAGTTGGCATTTGATGTTGTTCTCCACTTTGTGGGCGTACCGGACCTCCGTGAAGGATGCCACCGGTTTCACAACTTTTCAGCTAGTATATGGACTGGAGGCAACCCTTCCCATTGAGTGTGAGATTCCTTCACTCAAATTAGCCATCAAGTTACTTCCTGAGACTACTCTTGTAGAAGAGCAGCTTCTTTACTTGGAACGAATGGATGAGACACGTTGTCTAGCCTCTCTAGCTATCGAAGCTCAAAAGAAGCAAGTGAAAACTCACTTCGATAACTCTGTTAATCCCAACTCTTTCATCGAGGGAGACCTAGTAATGCTCTACGATCAAGCTAACAATAAGCTGGGAGCAGGAAAACTCGAACCAATGTGGCATGGGCCCTATATCGTAAAAAGAGTTCTACAAAAAGGTGCCTATGAGCTGATAGATTATGAAGGCAATCCCCTGGACAGGCCCCGCAATGGGTTGTATCTTAAGAAATATTATGCCTGAGTCCAGGCACTCTCTCGTTTATTTGTTTACATGCATATGCTTTTTTACAGTGTGTTGTGTGTGTGTGCGTGTTTATTTGATTTTTGTCTTAGTGTGTTGCCGTGATTGCCGCTTATTGTGTCTTTTGCTTCTTGAACAGATGTTTGGATCACCTTACGTTGGTTTCGCTGATGGTGCTTCCCGTAGTACTCGCAATCTGTCATCTGCGGCATGGGTGATCTACGATCCTCATGGTGAGTTAGTGGATATTCAAGGAGTATGTCTGGGTTGTACAACAAACAATGTGGCTGAATATAGTGTTGTAATTGAATTATTAGCCGAGGTGATTAACCTCGGAATCCACTCATTGGTTGTAAGCTTAGATTCGTAGCTTGTAGTCCACCAGCTCAACGGACGATATTCCGTCAGAGATCATCGTATTTTAAGGTTGTATTTACGTGTTAAGTTATTGGAAAGAGATTTTGATTACATTACTTATCATCACATTCCAAGAAGACTTAATGCAGTAACCGATGCATGCTAATTATGTATTGGACATACATTTGCGTAATATGTAATAACAAACAATGAGAAGCATAAGATACAATAAAAACACCATGTATATATATATATATATATATATATCGTGTGGCGCACTAAGGCGCTCAAAAATAAGTGTACATGTCTAAAAGCCGACGTCCTCAGTACATCTGAGACGTATGTCTCTCAAAAACATCAGTGAAAAATGAATCCTAGGCATCTATGGTAGGTTATGCTCTCTGTAGCATGCCATTGCTCGTGCCACCCGCCTCAAAAGGCAGTGCATCCTGGGTTCCACCCCCACTGTATGAATCTGAGAAGCTATGGGGCCCTCCTCGATCCCCTGGTAATCTGGCACTCCTGCCAATAAGCCCTCGAGGTTGTGTACCACAGTCTCCATCATGTCGCCTACTGGAGGAGCCAAGGTCAGGACCCCAGCACCTTGTCCCTCTCTCCATGCTTCCGGAGCCAGACCAAGGGGTCTTGTGGGTCCTACATCTTCATATCATAGCGCTTATCAGGATACGTACATGAAAAAATTTAAAAACATTACAAAAGATAAAAAATCAAAAAGAGATCAAGTGTTTTACCTCCATCGTCCCAATGCTCTCCCGCAGGCAGTGGCATGTTGGGATCACCGCAGAAATCTATACCGGCATATGGCCAGTCCTCGACGAAGATGACCTGGCGATCCAACCACTCTTGGAAGAAAACACCCCATGACACTGAGCGGCCGCCACCTCCACGCGGCATGACCCGAGCCCATCGAGTGGCCCTCGTCTCCCGTGGACTGCTAGGCGGATCCACAACCATATCCTGCAGCTGTAAGGCCGGCACCCGCTCAAACATGAGCGGAAGTAAGAGCGACCCATAGCTGAACTGTTTCGACTCTCCGCGTCGACAGTTGCTCAATTGCCTCTTCATGCTGGCCGTCACCGCTGCTTCCCAGTTGAAAACAGTGGGCTGTAGACATTCGAGAGCTAATAATAGATGGGCCTTCGAGGCCTCGTGATTGGCCAAACTCCCCGCTGCCCGGGTCACCATGAAGAGTATGGTGCGAAGAACCATGTCACCATCACGCACTGATGGAATGCTTACTTTCCCACTCCATGTTTTATGCGCCTGTGGACACACTCGAGCCATGAGCTGGTCAAGCGTCTCACCGCTGGGCCGTTGCCCCTCCAGGATGGGCATCACACCCCGGTGTGACAACCCAGTCAAAAAATAAATGTCCGTGTAATCGAACTCGATGTCACGGCCTCGGATCGTGAATTTTCCATCAACTGGGTTCCAAGCTCTGATCAAGAGCTCCAGAAGGTCAGGTTGTGCTCTCAGGCGTGGAGTGAGGAAAAATTTGAGAAATCCGCATGCCCGCATTGCATTTCGACATCCCGCATTGGCATAAGCGGCTATATCTTCGTTATAGTGAGCCCTCTCTTGCCACACAAATGCCATTGCGTCCTGCATGACCACCAAAAAACATTAGAGTGCTAACCATTGAAGTTTATCCATTCAAAATCTTAAAAATCAAACTTCGCGGTGCCAGCGCGACTATTTTTAAAACAGTCGCGCTGATAATGGCGCCTCTTTGTTTTTTCCTTGGGTCAGCGCGGAAGCACATGTGTTTTCCACACTGACCCGGGAGGTGGTGTGTGTAATAATAATCGATCAGCGCGGACCCGATGGGCGAATCCGCGCTGACCGAGAGCGCACCAACGCTCAAAAAATTTGGCCAAATGGCCAAATTCCACCGTGGAAATGCTCCAAAAAGGACTCAAAATGAAGAGCAGGGCAAGAGGAACCTACCTGGAACCAGCTGCCGGATGAATGGTGTCCGCATGGGGTGGAATTGGCTCTGTCAACTTCACAGCTCCACAACGTTCTCCAAGGCTCAAAATGGTAACAATGGTAAAAAATGATTTTTACCCCCCTATTTATGGTAAAATTTCTTAATTGACTATGGTTTATGAAAAGTGGGTTTTTGTCATGCATTTACCATGGATTTAGTGCTAATGTCACTATGTTATGCATGTTTTACTATGTTTTTTAACATGTCGAACAGATTTACGCGAGTGGTTTTCGTGTGCAGGTTCTCGAAACCGGCGGGGTCACCATGTTTCTATATACACTTGGTCCCAAAAAATGTCGTCTTTAAGCTCCGACATAAAGCAAGAAAAGATAGCCGTCAAAAGGAACAAGAGGCGGTCGCTTTTAAAGCTCTTTTTCAACCGTTTAAACCAACAAAGATTGCCGGGTGTTTGTCGTTTCACACTCGTTATTGGCTCTAAAACGACGTGCTTCTGACTGCTTTTTTACTTTTTCGGGTCGAAGTCACTATTTACGAAAAGTACTCCTCGGTCGTAGTGATAGGGCGGTTCTTTCGAGCATCGTTTTATACTTTTTCGGGCTCGAGAGACACAACTTTACGAAAAAGGACCCCCCCTGGAGTTTTCTTTTCTGCTGTCTTTTCAGACTCTCTAAACAGGAAAAGACACCGAGTTCTTCCTTTGTCAGACTCGTTAAAACTTAATGACATCGGACTCCGTCGAAATGATGCTCCTCAAGCATATGCTATCCCCGTCAAGCTTGTCATCCAAAAATAACCGGGGTACTCGCCAGAAATGGTGGGGGAAATAAAGGAATCATAATCGTCGTCATCGGCAGTATGTCGCTCTTGAACATGGCACTGTTTGCATTCGTGTCTGGGTAGGGACATCTCATCTCATATCACATTTGCCTCCATGGGTTTGGGTTATCTTATTTGACCATTCATCTGCTCATCGTCTTGTCATCACGACCCCTAATCATTTGACCTCAAATACTGCCAAATCCGTCGTTGTGCCACCGATATGTTCAAGAGAAGTTGGCCTCTGCAAGAATACTCCACCTCCCTTTGATATCTCACACAAAACATATTGTCTCTTTCCGTCTCGTGTCGATGATGTGGGAAACATTATGGCCCACCTTCGACGAAGATCACTTCCTGTCGACCTCAGCTCATTATCCAGGAAGGTGACCTAGAGACTCCCTTCAGGTACCTTGGAGCTTGCATGCCTCAATGGCAGGTTCTTCGTGTTCGACGTGAGGTTTTCATCAGTGACCTCCGATCGGATGACTCTACGGGTGTTCGACACCGACTCATTCATTCGCACGCCATGGATTGTACCTATATTACCTTGAGGACCATCGTCGTTATTGGTGGCACCTCTCGTGTCTATTAACAGCTTTCATCATCAGCTAGTAATCAGACGATGTTCATGCATGTTCGACTTCGACTCCTGTATTCACATGCTTAGACTTGTACTTCGTTCGGGTTTGGATGGAGTGCAAGACCCTGATTCTAGTCTGTTGCAAACCAAGCTGCGATTTTGTGGATCATTATTACATGACTCATTGATGGATGGCTGCGCCCATAACTGAGTCTTTTAGGATGGCTGCGACCATACCTTTTTATTATCATGGTCTCTTCAGCTGGGTGGCTGCGTCCATACCATAGACCTTCTTCGTATGTCTTTTGGATGGCTGTGCCCATGCCTAGACTACATGTAATCGAGATATCAGTTGTACCTACGTGCAGGTTCTTCCTGTTGGTGTTCCGGTTCAGCAGTTTTGTAAAGCATTTCACCCCTCCGACTCTCTCGGGCTTCATGCTTTAGGGGGCATCTGTTACACAGTAATTTGTCACTGTCTCCCTTTCAGTCTCCCTACTGTGTCATGAGATCAAATCCATCATACTCATGCTCTCTGAATTGGCCAAATAACCCTCTTTGCCAAAGTTTATTTGATCATCGTGACTGTCATTGAAATAACCGCGCTGACTGGCGGCTTCTAGTGCAACTGATGCGCTGCCAGCGCGGAAGCACACAAGTTTTCCGTGCTGGTTGAATTTCATAAACAGCGCATCCCCTGATTGTATTAATTCGCGCTGACATAGCTCCTCCATTATCAAGACGCGACGTCAACGCACCAGTCCAGTTATACACCCGCGCTGATCCTGTTTGGGCGAGTTTGTTCTAACAGCCAACTTTCCAGATGACTCCAGACCTGGTTGTTGGCCTTGTGAATGTTGCCCTCCCTTCTATGGCATGTCTGTTCGTCATATGAGCCAGCTTTCTTGGAGATAAGCTTATCATTCCACCATTCATGGAGACTCCTTCTCCTATATAAGCCTCCACCATTGCCGTGAGCAGCTAGTTTTGGGAGATAGTTTTTGAAAGAAAGGAATTCATAGTGTGTTAGTGCTGCTCCTAATAGGCAGTTGGTGTGTTAAGTGTGGATTGCTAGAGAGCTTAAGGAAGGTTGTGAAGTCTTGTTGCCTTGTGTGAGAGAGAGAGTTGTTTGTCTCGGGAGATCTACCTCCAAGGGTGAATGCTTATGAGACTTGCTGGCTGAACCCTCTTGAGAAGGACTCAACATCAGAACATTGGTTGTACCTTTCTCTATTTTTTATTAATAAAAGATAGATGACTACTGTTATGGTTCCATTCTCATTTGTCTTGTAATGGTTAATGTGAATTACATCCTTTCTGACTGATGTATAGTTGCTTTTACTAGATTTCACGATTGTGTTTGTTTCTCTTTGCATGTGCAGGTGTCCATCCATGAGGATAGTGGAGGATCGTGACCGACCATAGCAAAGAAGCGAGAGTGGCAACTCTTCACCAAACAATAGCGCTGGAATCCAAGTAGGTGTTCATTGCCCACTTTCAAATTGCAACTAGGAACTTGCATAGTAGAATTGATTGATTGTTGCTAGACCCGTTTTGGGCTAGTAGGGATCGTCTCTATCCGTAGAGGGGATTTACCTCTCCTCTATCTGGTTGGTCACGATCCTCCACTATCCTCGTGGATGGACACCTGCACATGCAAAGAGAAAACAAACACAAGCGTGAAATCTAGTAAAAGCAACTATACATCAGTCAGGAAGGATGTAATTCACATTAACCATTACAAGACAAATGAGAATGGAACCATAATAGTAGTCATCTATCTTTTATTAATCAAAAACAGAGAAAGGTACAACCAATGTTCTGATGTTGAGTCCTTCTCAAGAGGGTCCAGCCAGCAAGTCTTGTAAGCATTCACCCTTGGAGGTAGATCTCCCAAGACAAACAACTCTCTCTCTCACACAAGGCAACAAGACTTCACAACCTTCCTTAAGCTCTCTAGCAATCCACACTTACCACACCAACTGCCTATTAAGAGCAGCACTAAAGCACTATGAATTCCTCTATGTCAAAAGCTATATGTCCAAAAACTAGCTGCTCATGGCAATGGTGGAGGCTTATATAGGAGAAGGAGTCTCCATGAATAGTGAAAGGATGAGCTTACCCCCAAGAAAAGTGGGTTATCAGGCGAACAGACATGCCATAGAAAGGAGGGCGACCTTTACAAAGTTAACAACCAGGTCTGGAGTCATCTGGAAGGCTGGCTGTTGGAACAAACTCGCCCAAACAGGATTAGCGCGGGTGCATAACTGGGCTGACGCGCTGGCATCGCATCTCAATTACAGAAGAGGTCTAGTCAGCGCGATATAATACAAGCGGAGGGTGCGCTGTCTATGAAATTCGACCAACGCGG